>JAWDJV010009638.1:0-25126 GCA_033119285.1 Teratosphaeriaceae sp. CCFEE 6253
GGTCCTGGATCCAGTATAGCCATGCATGACTAGACCTTCCCCCTAGATCCCGCCCATATACCCCGAACCGCCACGGACCGCCACTCACGTTCATGCAACCCACTTGCCATGAGCGAGCACGGCGCTGAGGACACCATCCTGGAAGCGGAGCAGGACCGCAGGCGGGAGCTCCAATACCTGATCTCGGGGGTCTCGCCGCACCAGACTCCGCTGTGCTCTGCATGACTTCCTCTGCGTCAGGGCTTGCAGCTCCCGGCCCCGGTCCTGCTCCGCTTCCTGGATGGCGGACCCCATTCGTGCCTGTCTGCCCATCGAAGACCAGCCTCGCCGATCCGAATTGCGAGTCAAGATGCTGGGCACTGCTACGTATCAGCTGCCCTGGTCCCGCGTCCGTGAGCGTTCCGCAGGCCTGTCCCGACACAACCCCGCGGCGTTGGGACGTTTTTGCCATGTCCAGGCTTCTGATACCATTGAGTCGAGGCCGGGGGTTTCCTTCCCCCCGTAGGATGCTCACCGCCAGAGTAGGCCCGACGCTACGAGCCCTGCTGTCCCGCCACGTCATGCCCAAAGAACTTCCTCGCCTCCTCCATCATCCTCCGCGGCGCGAAGATGCTCATCGGCGTCCTGTCCTCGCCGGTCTCCTGCCACGTATCGTAGATCTCGCCATCATGCCACGTCTTCGACGCAACGACAGGCACCTTGCCAATGAACACCCTAAACGAGAAGGCTTCCAACTCCGCCAGTATCTCCGCACCATCCACGTCGTATGTCTGGTGCGCGCAGCTGACTTTCACACGCGGAGGCTCAGCGTTGAGGTGCACCCATCCGTCATCCTCGACGCCGTCCTCTTCGAACGCAGCGGCAGCCCTCGCGTTTTCGCTCCTTACGAAGACGGCGAGCTTCTGCATCGAGAAGACCCACTCGATCAGACTGCCTTCGCCGGGGAAGATGATCGGCATGCCTTCTGCACCCTCGCGGTAGAAGCTGTCACCGACGGAGAGGTGCATCTCCGCGTGGTCGTACCAGGCGAGCTCATCGGGCGTGTGGCCCGGTGTCTGGATGATGGTGATGCCCAGATCGACAGTGGCCGGCTTCGCTGTTGAGCATGGGTTGGATGCTGCACTGTTGACAGGTGGGAGGGCGGCTATGAAAGCGTCGAAATCGAAACTCTGTCGTATGTCGTGGCACGAGGTGATGGGAGAGGATACACCATGCCCACCCAGTGACTGGCGATGTTGGTCGGCATATGCAGCGGAAGTGACGTCCTCGTCGGCTTCGACTGACCTAGATGCTGGTAGCGGATCAAGGCCGAGGCCGGCAGGCCACATCATGCGGAGTTCGTTGGCAGGTGATGCATATGCATCTCTTACAACGGCTTCCCGTAGCCGCTGTGGCGCGATCCCCAGCGGCAGCGGTCGTGTGTTCCTTACTCTGCGACTCATCGGCGCTCCACCAAGATGCGGTAAGCGCCTGGGCTCCCTGCTTGAGTCCCAGTCGTGCTTGAAAGGGTACTGAAGCCGCTCGAAAGCCTGAGCCCACTTCGTGACCTGGTAGTACGGCGCCGGGCGGTCACGGTACTTGAAGAGACCGTGAGAGTTGAGATCTGACTCGATGAAGTCCCGGCCAGCTGCTGAGGCAACGATCTCGGTCGTGCCGCCTGCCAGGAATTGGGGCACACCGAGTGTATGGTCGTAATGACAATGCGTACAGATGATGATGTACTTGAGCTTGCCACCTGGGTTCAGGGGCTGGCTGTTGTTGGCTGAGACAGGGTGGTGCTCCAGGTAGTCCCGAAGATGAATGATCTTGTCTACGATCGGTTCAGTAATTCTCCTAGCACGATGCCGGCCTCTCCCGGTTGCGTTTGGTAGCATCCGAATACTGCCTGCGTGTCAAGCTCACCTACCATGTTTGTGCTTCTCGCTTGGCTCATCGCAACCCGTGTCGCTCAAGATAATTACGGGCGCTGTAGGGTGCTGCTTGACGTAGATCAATGGAATCTCTCCATATGCATCGTGTTCTTGAACCACGAAGGTCGTGGCGTTGACGCGCTTGGTGGTGAACGATGTGCTTTCTCCAGTGGATCCGCGTTTCTTGGCCGACTTCCGGGGCCAGATGTCGAGGTCTGACATGCCGGCGTCGCTTGTCGGGTGCGATGTCGTGCAATGGGCACAATGCGATGAAGCTTGGCGATCGCGCTCACGGATCTATGCGTCACGCCGTCCAGGCCTCGAAAGATCATGCAGAATAAGCAGTTCGTGGAAGATGCGTATACGCTGTACAGCTTCGCGGAATCCTACTTCCACGTCTCTCAAGCCGGGGGCGGGCGTGGAGGAAGAGGGAGAGCAAAGAGGTTGACGTCGAGGAAGCGGAGGCCATGCTTCCCCGCAAAGCGCTAATGCACGTGGCTGGAGCTCCAGTTTATTCCACTTTCGGGTTCTGTTTCGATGAAGTTCGAGAAACCCAGCGTATCAGCCCGTTTGATCCCACCTTCGCCTCGTTCTGCACCAGAGACTTGCCCAAGCTTCCCATCGCGCCCTGACTTCCGAATCACACGCCAGATACCATGGCGGACGCACTGAAAGCGGAGGGCAACAAGCTCTTCGCGGCGAAAGACTTCGAAGGCGCCGCGTGAGTGTGATATGCGACCAATAGACTGCCTCGTACTGATTGAGACCCAGTGAGAAGTTCTCTGGAGCGATAGATGCTGATCCATCCAATCATGTGCTGTACTCCAACCGATCTGGCGCATACGCCTCGCTCAAACAGTTCGACAAGGCGCTCGAGGACGCAAACAAGACGACTGAGATCAAGCCGGACTGGGCGAAAGGATGGGGTAGGAAGGGCGCAGCGCTGCACGGCACCGGCGATCTCGTCGGTGCTGTGGACGCGTTCGAAGAGGCTCTCAAGCTCGACCCAGCAAACGCACAGGCCAAGTCCGGCCTGGCGTCCGTGCAAAAAGCTATTGACGCCGAGGCGAGAGCAGATGGCCTCGGCGGCGATCCCAGCGGTGGCCTCGGCAGCATGTTCAATGACCCGCAACTCTACCAGAAGCTCGCCAAGAACCCGAAGACCGCACCCTACCTCGCCGACCCGCAGTTCATGCAGAAACTGCAAAACATGCGCAACAACCCGAACGCGATGAGCACCGAGATGATGTCAGATCCGCGATTCCTGCAGGTTATGGGCGTGATGCTCGGCGTGGACATGAGCATGGCGGAGACGGATGACGCAGAAGGAGCGGCGGCGCGGGCAATGGGCAGGGGCGGCGATGAGCAGGACGTGCCTATGCCGGATGCGAGACCAGCACCAAAGAAGGCACCCGCCCCAGAGCCGGAACCCGAGCCAGAAGACGAGGAGGCTGCTGCGGCGAAGAAGGCGAAAGATGAAGCGGACAAGTTCAAGGCGGAGGGCACCGCACTATACAAGAAGCGCCAGTTCGACGAGGCAATAGCACAGTACACGAAAGCATGGGAGACTCACAAGGATATGACTTATCTCACCAACCGCTCCGCCGCGCAGTTCGAGAAGGGTGACTACGAGGCCTGTGTTGCCGACTGCAAGCAAGCCATCGAGTACGGCCGCGAGGTTCTCGCAGATTTCAAGCTTATCGCCAAGGCTTTCGGCCGCATGGGCTCCGCATATGAGAAGCAGGGTGACCTGGCGAACGCGGTAGAGTACTACCAGCGCAGTCTGACCGAGCACCGCACACCCGACATCCTCAACAAGCTGCGCGCGGCGGAGAAGCTGAAGAAAAAGACGGAGATAGAAGCGTACATCGACCCGCAGAAAGCGGAAGAGGCCCGCGAGCTGGGCAACCAGAAGTTCAAGGAAGCGGATTGGCCCGCGGCCGTCGAAGCCTACAGCGAGATGGCCAAGCGCGCGCCGGATGACCCGCGCGGGTACAGCAACCGCGCCGCCTGCCTCATCAAGCTGCTCACCTTCCCATCCGCGGTCACCGACTGCGACATCGCGATCAAGAAGGACCCCACGTTCATCCGCGCGTACCTGCGGAAGGCTCAGGCGCTGTTCGCGATGAAGGAGTACAATAAGTGCATCGATGCGTGCGAGGAGGCCTCGGCGCAGGACAAGGAGGGCAAGAATGCGCGGGAGATTCAGCAGCAGAGCGAGAAGGCGCTGCAGGCGCAGTACTCGTCGCGCGAGGGCGAGACGGAGGAGCAGGCGCAGGAGCGCATCCAGAAGGACCCTGAGATCTTGAGTATCCTGCAGGTGAGTGACGAGCGCCAGTCATGTTGGAGTAGGTCGAGTATGGAGACTAATTGTCACTCTAGGACCCGGTCATGCAATCGATCTTGCAGCAGGCCAAGGGTGACCCGGCCGCGCTGCAGGACCACATGAAGAACCCGGGGATCCGGAGCAAGGTCCAGAAGCTCATGGCTGCTGGTGTCATCAGGATGGGGAGGTAATCGGGATAAAGTGGCGACACGCCATGGTGTGGTAGCCAAGTTATCTGTAAGGTCTGTCTTCGATGGCGAATGGTGGGCGACATGGACGCGTGCGCGATAGCATAGCGTAGAGCCAGTGTAGCATAGGTAGAGTGTGAGTGTAGGACACGGTGAATACATGTAAGGGACATCTCCTCTGCCAAGCTTGACCTGTGGCCTCGCGCCGAAAAACACCCCGAACCTCAACTTCGTGAATGTTCACCGACGTGAACGTTTACATTCCATTTGCAACTGGTAGGGTAGTGTTGGTTTTTAGCCAAGAGCGAGTATTTTGCCTTGCCCCGTTGACCTGGCGAACACTTTGGAAGCGCGGTAACCTTGCCAATGGACCCTCCTCCCGGATCAAATACACCGGACAAGGACAAGGACGGCGACATCATCTCAATCAAAAACCTCCAGCTCCCCGTCGGCGTCACGGCGCCCGACGTCTGGAGCAAAGCCAAGGAGCAGCCTGCGCTCTTGACCCTGACCGTCGTGCTCAAGACTACATTCGCCTCAGCGGCCAGCCGGGACAAACTCGACGAGAGCACGATCCACTATGGCGAGCTCGCCAAACGCGTCAGATCTGCGTGCGGTACTGCTGGACAGACTGCCGAGGACGTAATTGCATGCGCTGAGAGAGTCATTGGGGAGATGGGGATCAAGGGCGAGAAGTTCATTGTGGCGAGGAGTGAGGTGGAGGTGTACCTGCCGAAGGCTTCTACGTATGGCGATGGGATCACGCTGAATAATGTTGCGGTCTATGATGATGGTCCGGAGGCGACGGGGACGCAGATGATGTTTGGGCTGGAGGATGTCAAGTTGATGCTGCTCGTGGGTGTCAATGGGTATGAGCGGGGTGGGAGGCAGCCTATCTATGCGAGTCTGTGGTTGATCTTCTCGCGCAAAAGCGAGGATGCGGAGAGTGCTGTCCCTCGCACGGCGGCGCTGTTCAGGGTTGAGCAGACTCTGGTAGAGGTCAGTGGCTCACGGTCTCGTTCGTGGGCGGGAGCACTGAGCAGGTCACTGACTGAGTGGCGTGCAGATCACCTCGGACACAGCCTTCGAGACACTCGAGAGTCTTGCAGAGCACACCGTCCAGGAGCTCCAGAAGCGGCTCCTGAACGAGACACTCCCTGGCAGCCAGTTGCGCTTGCGTTTGGAGAAGCCGCGGGCCATCGCCTTTGCGGATGCTCCGGCCGTGGAGGTGTCGAGGGAGACTCCCGGGGGCCTTTCGAGTCGAGCGGCCTCGGTGCGGACGGTCGCCGGTGGCAATGGAGCGACACTCAATGTGGTCAAGCCTTACCTATCAGCTCGCGGCAATGGACGGTAGGGCGGCTAATGCAGGCCCAATCTTGACATTCCGGTGTGGAGGATGTTTTGTCCCCGCTACGCTGAGGGCGTGGCACTATCTGCCCTACCGAAACCCCGCCATCTTACACACAATGTGGAGCGGCGAGTCACGGGACCGCGGAGGACTGAGGGCACACCCTGAGACCGAAAGCCGTCCGAGGTCTCAATCGCACAGGACGCTTCCAAGAATGGATCCGCCTTTGTGGTACACGGGCTCGGAAGACTCATGACGCCCTGCTCTGTGACAGCCACTGACTACAAGCTGCATGACAGGACCGCCCCGGTACTGAAGAGCGTGCGAGAAAGAGGGAGTGGTATACCGGAGGAAGCGCGGGATCGCGACCTGGCTGCCGAAGAGCTTCCATGTCGGGCCGAGTGTGCTCGGTGGGAGCGACTCTACACAATATCTTGGTTGGAGAAGGCGGGTGTGCGGGCCACAGCGTGTGGACATCTGCGAACCCCACACGTCTTGCCACACGACTTCGCTACTTCCTCTTCGGGACTTGACGGGTCCAAGTAGATCCGAGGTACGCATTGTAGAGCCGAAAATACGACCGACCTGTGAGATCTCTCCACGAGTTTCCCCGTACCCTCGGAGCGATGTCCTGCCATCACTTGTGTCTTGTGCCTGACAGGGCGAATGACGAGGGTGAGATTTGCGGTGTGCAGGGTTGCGATAGGGTGCCGGTATCGCTCGCACTCGGCCTCTGAAACGCCCCACGTGCCTCCGGGCGAAGCTTGTCGGCGCGGCGAGCTGCAGGTCCACCAACGCCACCCGAGTGGTAGCGCCGATCATTCGACAGGCCTCGTGGCTTCCCGTCTTGGCCAGAGAGGTTCCTGCGCATCATTAATGCAAATGCATCCGCAACACACCTTGATCTGGGAATATGAGCAGGTACCGGCAAGGCCTGCCGTCAAGACCAGTCGGCCAAGTGCCCGCCGGAGCCTTGGTATCGCAGAGAGTGGAACGTTGCCACCTCGAGTGGGCGGCTGAAGGCAAGACATGGGGGTGTCGGTGAGGTCAAAGCTAGATTATATGCTCGAGCTGCCGCCCGCTAGCACTGACTGAGTCGCTGGCATATGTCGAAGACAGCTGAGTCTGCCGTTCTCATCTTCGGAGGATGGCGGCTGGTACTCTGTGAGGTTCTACTGCAAGCGCTGCTCGACTGCGAAGGCCGCTTGATCTCAGCGCGGAGAGTATGAGGCAGCGTCGCTGAGCTTGCACAACCAGGTGTCGGAATTTAGGCGGGACAGAGTATACAAGCGCATCAACGTTGCCCGTTGTTGAGGTTGGCGTGGAAGCGTCCCACCAGGGTCTGCAGATCATGCCAAATTAGAGGGGCCGTCTGCTTCTCGCAATCGATAATATTAGAGTGACCGCCAGTCTCCCCACGGCTCTGATCTTTACACTTACCCGCTCGCCTTCTTCTCCTACACCCCTCATACTCCACGTGCCATCCCCGATTGCTGTTCCCCGGTGACAGTAGGTAGACTCCTCAAGATCACGACACGATGGCCTCAGCGCAGACACGGAGCGCGGTGCCGTCGCACCTGAAGAACGCGGCCACCGCCAATGGCTCAGACTTCCAAGAGAGACATCATGGCAAGACGCAATCACATGTGGTACGTTCAATACTTCTCCTTGAGCTTTGAGAGAGGAGATGGACACGCGGAGGCAGCCTACCGGTATTCTCTGACCGCGGAGGCCTTGAAGAGGTGGCATATTTGCGCACGGTCGAAGAGGAAAGGCCGCGCCCGGAGATACTCTGAGTCTGCGATGTATGAGACTGCTCGCAGTGAATCACGAGCCTCCAGTCGTGCCGCGTTCACCAGTATCTCACGATCTATCGATCGGTGGCGGGTGTCTCGCTGGCTCCTCATTCACCGAGGTGAGACGATCTGGATCTTGCGCAGCGATGGGAGACTCTTGCGTGAGACACATGCTCCCCGAAAACAAATAGTAGCGCCTCGCTTCGGCCAAGTTGGTGGGCCAAGCAACCGCAAGATCGAATGAGGCAAAATGGACTTTTCAGTGCCAGCAGCGCTGACAGGATTACCACCCAAACAGGCCTTCGAGAACACCTCCACCTCCGTGGCCGCCTCGCAGATGCGCAATGCGCTCAATGAACTCGCAGATACTGTCAAGGATGAGGCAGACAAGAAGCGTTTCGAGACAGAGATGGACAACTTCTTCTCGCTCTTCCGGCGCTACCTGAACGACAAGGCGAAGAGTAACGAGATTGACTGGAACCGCATTGCACCGCCGCAGCCCGAGCAGGTCGTGGACTACAACAGCCTCAGCAACACCGAGTCTGTTGACTTCCTCAGCAAGCTCGCCGTGCTGAAGCTGAATGGTGGTCTGGGAACCTCCATGGGCTGCGTCGGCCCCAAGTCCGTCATTGAGGTTCGCGACGGCATGTCCTTCCTCGACCTGTCTGTCCGCCAGATCGAGTTCCTGAACCGCACATACGATGTCAACGTGCCGATGATCCTCATGAACTCCTTCAACACCGACAAGGATACCGCAAACATCATCAAGAAGTATGAGGGCCACAACATCGACATCATGACCTTCAACCAGTCCAAGTACCCGCGTGTGCTCAAGGACTCGCTCCTCCCGGCTCCCAAGAGCGCCGACTCTCAAATCTCCGACTGGTACCCGCCCGGCCACGGTGACGTCTTCGAGTCCCTGTTCAACTCCGGCATCCTCGACAAGCTGCTCGACCGCGGCATCGAGATCCTCTTCCTCTCCAACGCCGACAACCTCGGCGCCGTGGTCGACCTCAACATCCTGCAGCACATGGTGGAGACAAGAGCCGAGTACATCATGGAGTTGACGGACAAGACCAAGGCCGACGTCAAGGGCGGCACCATAATCGACTACGGAGGCCAGGCCCGCTTGCTCGAGATCGCGCAGGTGCCCAAGCAGTACGTCAACGAGTTCAAGTCGATCAAGAAGTTCAAGTACTTCAACACCAACAACATCTGGATGAACCTGCGCGCCGTCAAGCGCGTGGTGGAGAACAACGAGCTCGAGATGGAGATCATCCCCAACGGCAAGAGCATCCCCGCGGACAAGAAGGGCGAGACGGACGTCAGCGTCATCCAGCTCGAGACGGCGGTCGGCGCGGCCATCAAGCACTTCAAGAACGCGCACGGCATCAACGTCCCGCGCCGCCGCTTCCTGCCCGTCAAGACGTGCTCCGACCTCATGCTCGTCAAATCCGACCTGTACACGCTCAAGCACGGCCAGCTCATGATCGACCCCAGCCGCTTCGGCCCGGCGCCGCTCATCAAGCTCGGCAGCGACTTCAAGAAGGTGTCGCAGTTCCAGGGCCGCATCCCGTCCATCCCGAAGATCCTCGAGCTGGACCACCTGACCATCACCGGTGCGGTGAACCTCGGCCGGGGTGTCGTGCTCAAGGGCACGGTCATCATTGTCGCGAGCGAGGGCAACACGATCGATATTCCGCCGGGGTCGGTGCTGGAGAACGTTGTGGTGCAGGGCAGCTTGAGGCTGTTGGAGCACTAGACGGGCTGCGCGGTGTATGGCAGGGACGCAGATGGTGTGGTACACACGGGGCTCGTGCAGTACATTTTGCGAATGCAGTGCTGGGGCGCCAAAAGTCCGAGGTGCTGATCTCGGCATGAACATGACCATGAACATAGAAGTAGCTCGGGCAGGGTCTGGCTGGCCAGTACAATTGGCTTGGCGTCTGTAGCAATGGGAGGACTGGAGTCAAAGTGCATCATCGTTACTGCGACCACGCAACTCAAAGTATCGCTTGCTCCTACTGTAGTTCGCTGTCTCTACGTGATCGGTCTGGTGAGTATTGAAACCCCACTGGTTGCCGGCGCCCTTGTGGGTTCCGAGATAGGAAGGTACTCGCGCCGACTTCGGTATGTCGAAGTACATGTGTGCGTCACATGCCAATATACACACATCTACGCCGTCCACGATGACTCTACTCTACAACTTACCGTTTGCTCCATACCACACTCGCCATGGCACAGACCAACGGCGACAGCAATGGCAACAGCCATGGCAACCCCAACACATCCGATCTCCAGATCCCGGACCCCCCACGACCATATTCCCTCGCGACCCGCGGCGTGCATGCCGACGATGAGATGCACGACTCCACCGACGTCGCCCCCGCCCTGCACGTCTCGTCCACCTTCCGCTACCCATCCGACCCGGACCAGCTCAAACCCGTCGACGACCTCGATATCCCCTCCCGCGAGCCGGGGGCGCGGATCGCGGGCGATGCGCACATCTATTCCCGCCTCACGGCACCCAACAGTTCGCGGCTGGAGCTCCTCCTCACGTCCCTGATCGGCGCACCGTGTCTGACGTACTCGTCCGGGCTCGCGGCCTTTCACGCACTACTCGTCTACCTTCATCCGAAGGTGGTGGCGATAGGTGCGGGCTACCACGGCTGTCACGGTGTCCTGCAGATCTACCAGAAGCTCACACACTGCAAGATCGTCGATCTCTTCGACGAGAAGACCTGGGAGAGCGAGGGCGAAGGGTGGAAGTTGGGGGAGGGGGATGTGGTCCACCTCGAGACGCCCGTCAACCCCACGGGTCGCGCGTCCAACATCCAGCACTTCGCCGATCTGGCGCATGCGCGCGGTGCGGTGCTCACGATCGACGCCACGTTCGCGCCGCCACCGTTACAGGATCCGTTCAAGTGGGGCGCGGATTACGTGATGCACAGCGGGACGAAGTACATTGGCGGACATTCGGACATGCTGTGTGGTGTCATCGCGATCGGCAAGAGATGGGAGGGCTGGGAGAAGGACTACTGGACGATGTTTGGCGAGAGGCTGCACTTGGGAAGTGTGATGGGGTCCATGGAGGGCTGGCTAGGGGTCAGGAGTCTGCGGACGTTTGATCTGAGGGTGACGAGGCAGAGCCAGAACGCGGACAAGATTGTTGCGTTCCTCGACGGCTGTCTCAATGGGCCGGAGGATGAGGGGGAGGATGCGAAAGCGGTGCAGGCTGTGCTGGCGAAGATCGAGCACGCGAGCTTGCAGAAGGAGGATATGGGGTGGTTGAGGAAGCAGATGCCCAATGGCTTTGGGCCGGTGTTCAGTATCTCGTTCAAGACGGCGGGGCAGGCAAGGAGGTTCCCGAGTAAGCTGGGACTGTTCCATCATGCGACGAGCCTGGAGAGTCTGATCGAGTGGCGGAAGATGAGCGACGATACGGTTGAACCGGAACTGTGTAGGGTCAGTGTGGGCGTGGAGGCGTGGGAAGATCTGCGGGATGATCTTGTGGGTGGGTTCAAAGCGCTGGCTGCTGAGGCCAGCTGAACGAGCGATGTCCACCGGCGTCTATCTGGACTTGCCGAATCGACTTCTCCGACCGCTTTGATACTCCGTGGCCAGTGCACTATTGTCAGTTCGGCACCGTGTCGGGAATCTATGCCAGCCTCAACGAGTCGTCGAGAGCCTCCTTGGTCCGCGCCTCGGTGCAGCTGCCGACATCTCAGCGCTATCACGCTCCGAACGTCAACCAGGCCGGGGCAAGCTGTCGGGCAGCTGGGGTGATTTTCTGTCCCGATACGGACACCAGCCGAGAACGATAAGGTACACACTGAATGCATAGAGTAGCGCTGCAGGCGGTAGATACGCTACATACACAATCGATTGCGTTTCGACAACCAAGCAGACACGCATCAACTTCGCGGCCACCACTACCTAATCATAGCCTGGCTAATGCAGCGTACTGGGGCTTGGTCGCGGCGTATAATCAAAACCACACAGTAACCCTGAGCTTAGCACTGGCGGAGCCATTGGGACCCGTGGGTCAGCGATTGATCAAGCTCACCCACGGCCGGCTAATGGAAAGCTTAAGCAGGATGTAAGCCTCTCCCAGTGCTTATACGGATCCTACGACATGGTCATACAAGGCCAGCAGTCGTACCGAGACTAGTCCGCCGTCCCTGTACAACAGGCCGCTGCCCATTGAGTCATCACCATGTAGCTCCGTGCATCAATCGGATCACAGCCCTCAGTGTCGCACGCAGCTCGTCCGGCTGGCAGCAACACTGGCCGCCTCCTCAAACTCGTATTCACGACCTAGCCCTTCATGAATGGGTCTATACTTGGAGCCGTACACGAGCATCATGCGCGAACACCTCCCTAAGCACAGCCTAGCCCTCACGCATGGCAGCATCCAATCTCTGGGACTTCGATTGTGGACCCGCATACCCATGGGAATTGTGAGCTCTGGGGAGCCGCCACGAACTCAGCCCGGCGACACAGACTCCCACGATAGTACGGCGCTCTTGCTGACCGTAATTTGTGCACCAGTCTCACTTTGTATCTCTCCATAGATCTGCTGAGTAAAGCCAATTTGTTGAGACTGGTTGATGCAGATTCATATATAGGTCGCCTACGCCCTGGCCTGACTTCCGTTGCCCATCAGTACACACAGCTCCAAACGACAACACCACCAAGCAGTCATTTCCTTGTTTCATTTGTCTTTCCTATCGTCATCACACGATCGTTACAGCCACCGTCCCATTCGTCAAAAGCGTCTTTCCAAGCAAGCAGATATGAAGTCATTCACCGCCATCGCCGCCATCACCCTCGTAGCCGCCGTCACCGCACGCCCCTCATCCAGACTTGTCGCCCGTCAGGACTCCACGTGTATCCTTGCCACCCAGGGCAACTCTGCCACCCCGCAGATTGCGGCTTCGATCAACCAGTGGAGTGCGGGTATGGGACAGCCACAACAACGCGGAGAACAAGCTGCCAATACTGACTGCTCTCAGACGTCAACGCCTTCAACGACTTCCTCAACCAAGCCTACTACCTGGACCCAGCCAGCCTGAAATCCGCCGCCTCGGCTCTCCTGCCAAACGTCGAAGATGAGTCCTGCCAGCTCGGCACGCTCTCCGGCTTCCTCTCCGGTGTCTCCGACGCCGCGACCTGCGCCCTCGGCGATCTGACCAACATCTACTCGACGCTGGAGTGGACCCTGAACCAGATCATCGCCGATCCGACCGATAACACCAACGTGCAGAACAGCCTTGAGGACATCAACGCCTACCGCTGCTGCAACGTCTTGCCGGATATCGACATTTGTGGGCTGACGCCGCTGGTATGGCGGGCATCAAGGGACAGGTCCCGGCTGTCGCTGGACGCGCAAACATGTGCGCGGAGATTGATTGCTCTGCTTACGAGGGGCTGGACGGCACGAAGTGCGCCTCCAAGAACAACTATGGGCTTGGGAAGTAAGCGTGCGGTTGGTGGTCTTGGTCGTGCGTTTCACTCTCTGGCTGCGTTGACGAGCGTTACGGTCGTGATCTTCATGCATAGCGATCGCAAGGGCAGTTGGTGGTTGGTCATTTTGCTTGCTTTGATTGCTGCTTCTACCTATAGACCGTTCAATGGACTCACTTGGATCCGCTGACGATCATCACGCCTCCCCATGCCCGACTACCTCATACCTGTGCATCGTCGTAGTCCTGCTGCGCCTGCCTTGCTCGGTGCGCCTCCTTCTCAACACTCTCCCGATACGCCACAAGGATCCTGCCAATCAGACACGCGAGCCTTGGCAACCTCACTTCGCGAGCCCGCTCCCGGCCGGAGATCCTCCTTTCCTCCTCGAACTCCATCCCTTCCCGGACCAACGCCAGACTCATCCACGACTGCCAATGCGTCGCCCGGCTCGCCGCCATGCGATCCAGCTGCGAGTCCCGCCACCGCATCCGCGAATCGTGCGTCTCCCGCGCCCATCGCGCGACGGCGCGGACCTCGGGTAGCGGATCGGAGTTGTAGTGGGCGAGGCTCAGGAGTTTGCGGTCGTTCTCGGGGTACCACATCTCCCACTCATCCCAGTTCGCGGAGTTCTCGGCCTTGTCCTCGTCGGCCAGATGCTGGTCGAGATCGTTGCTGGCGAACCACATCTTTCGGAAGGCGGGACAGTCCGATGGCATGGAGACCAGCCAGATCTGCGCTCCGCGTCGGACTTGGGGGTCGCCGTTGACGAAGCTGACGGAGCTGCTGGCGCGTTAGATGGCGGCCGCAATGTGAGGGAAGCGGACACATACTACTCGTACATCTCGTAGTCCATCGTAGATCGATTGACCACCAGTCTGTGTCTGCACTCTTTGCCGTTTTCTAAGGTCTCAGAGTACCATACCAGATGTGTATGTCGTCGTATGCTGAACCGGTGAGCAGACTTGTCAAGGAGGATGGACAGATTACTGCTGTGTGGCGGGCGGTCCGGGCCTAAGTGGCAGGCGGTCGATCAACAGGGTCAACGTCACTACATCGCTGGAGCATTGAGATATCGCTCTGGATCCACCATCACCAATTGAGATGGTAGGCTGGGCATTGGGGATCTGATCGCCATCGCATGCAAGCGTTCGAACAGTGATCAATCGAGTGTCATGTTGTATCGTAGACGCATGATAGCGGCAGCTCCTCCCGGCCAATGACAGTATTGTACAATCGCGTCGCACAGAGACGCCGCGGCGGCCACCGCCTACCCGGTCGCGGGGAGACCCTCTGTAGATGTGTAAGATGAATGTCGCGAGAAGCAGTCCTTGACAAGGTAGACTCACCCTGCCACGCTCAATCCCCAGCGTTGCCAGATCGGCATCATGCACTCCCAAGGCTTGACGTAAAGCCGGGGACGTATCGTTTACACGTGGAGAACAGGTCTTCCATGCAACCTATCCCCTCTCCCACCATCCCTAGGATCCTCCAAACCCCTGTCGGAAGAAACTTCTGTGTCGCTCCAGCGCTCGGTGCATCGACTATCAGAGCATAGTGTGACGCAAAGCCGTCCCGGTCGAAACCCTGCGGCATGATCGAAGCACCATGGTAGCACGGCGCTGAGCGCCTCTGCGGACCTTTCAGCGGCACGCACTCTGCATGGACGACCGGGTCCTACACAATCGTCCTCTGAAAGAAAACCTGCCGGGCGGACTTTAACACCATCAGCACGGCACCAACCAAAGTCTTGCGACCAATCTCCGCCTCCAGGGACGATACTAGCTGCCCTTGGGATCGATGTTCAACGCGCCCCGTGGCTGCTTCGTGCACTCGGAGCACAGCCACTCGCCCACGGGCTCCGTGCGGATGCCCACGCACTCCCAGTGGAACCACTGGTACCTGCAATTGAGATTGTCGCAGCCCACCTGGGAAGTATCAGCTTTCGACTCGTACATGTGCGACGAGAGGGGTGGGTGGGGGTGGGGTGGGTACGTACCATGTTACCAAATGACACCTTATTACAGAAGCAGTACAGCGAGTCCTCGTCGTCGTCTTCGCCTAGCTCCTCGTCGACGTGATGCTTGTGCGAGCGGGCACGCGAGGCGCCATCCACGGCGCCATCCGCTTGCGAACGAGGGAGTGTGGACGGCGTTGGTGACCCACTGGGCGAGCGTGAGGCGGAAGGAGACGAGGCGTTGGTAGACGGGGTTCCGCGGTCGCGGTCACGGGTCAGCTGTCGCCGCCGATCACCTTTCTTGTGCGCGGCGGGCCGGGCGCGATCGCGTTTGCGGGCCCCGCCTCCTTGATGGGGTGCGACTCGTTTGGGATGATGGGGCTGAGGTTGGCTGGTCCCGGCTTTCTTTTGCGCAATAGCTGCTGGACGTGAGGGCTGTGCCGAGCCGGCGCGAGATATGACTGATGCTGCTGCTGCTGGGCCCGGCACTGGAGTGCCTGCTTTAGGCGTACCGGGTCCGAGGGAGGACTGCCGGAGGTTGCTCGACGTGGCGGGAAGACTGGAAATGTTGGTGTTGAGGCGGCGTCGCTTGGCATCGGTGCTGCCTTCTCGCTGGCTGCGTGGCATGCCCGCCGCGGGTGTCGCCTTACCAACCGCCGTTGTCTGCGCCATACGGATCTGTGCCGCGTTGGCAATACTTGGCGCGCCGCCCGTCGTGCTGATGTTCGTCGACAGCGGCTGCAACGGCTGACCCGCGGTGGGGATCGGCGTGCTCACCCCCGTCACACTCCCACTGCCGCCCACCAAGGTCGGCCCTCCCCAATCAGCCGGGAACTCCTCTCGCGCCGTGAGGCGCCTAAGGCCGACGTCCAGCCGCTTGACCTGCCGCTCCAGTACGACGAGCGCCTTCTCGCTCAGGCCGACCTTCTCCGCCTGCAGCACCTCGCACTGGTCGTAGCAGTCGTTGATCGTCTTGCTGAAAGCTTCCTCTCGTGCATGAGGCACATGGCCGCCATTCACTCGCACCCACTTCTGTAGCGTGGCGTCGCGCTTCCCGATCTCATCACGAAAGGCAGCTATCTGTGAGTCTTTGGCGTTGATCTCGTCCAGGAGGTGAGTGACCTCCGCAGGAATATTGGCGACTGAAGGAGAATGTCAGCGGCGTTCGTTTGGTCGCAGTCCATGCTGTTTGTAGTGGAGTGGGGAACTCACCGTCGTGGACAAACTGCTCGAGCACGGCTGCTGCGTCTTCCGGGACGCTCATATCAGCAGGGGAGAATGCCGAGAGCGGAATTCGAGTTGGCTAGAATAACGATGTGATAGTTTGTGATTTCATGAGGCCACGCCGGTGATGGGAAGTGATGATGAACGGGCGCGGTTGATGGATGTTGCCGCCTTCCACATGAGTCGAAGTGGACGTGGGAGGTGCATCTGTCGCTGACTAACCAGACCACGTCGATCCCGCTCAACCTTCTATTGGCCAAGACACCGTATCGACATGCACGTCTGCGCCATCTTCTCTCCGGTCGCAAGCAATGTCCATTGCTCTCAGGCCTACAGAGGCACTGGTAACGACCACGCCGCACAAGCGACCATCCAGTAGCGCTTTGTGCCAGTGACACGCAGCGGCGAAGTGTTTGCTCGACCGGCCACACGCGAAGACGTAGCATGCTCCTCCAGCCATGTCTTCGCACAATCCGCGAGCCGACGTTCACAATGGCATAGTGCAGCACTGGTCACCGCACTCCACATCCCACTCACCCGCTGTTCAGCAGCCCCACATCAACGGCCACTCCCACTCCCGGGATCACTCTTTCTCCCACCATGTGCAGACCCCGGCGACGCCGCCTCCCACCGAGGATGACGAGCGCATCTGGCGGGACCAGGCGCTGAATCGCAGAATCATGCATGCCGTCGAGGAGAACGGCATCACACGGCCCAAAGGCCACCGCGTCTCCTTCCACTACAACGCCCACGTCGAGGATATGCACTTTGGCAAGACCCACCCAATGAAGCCGTGGCGGTTAACGCTCACGAAACACCTCGTGCTGGGATACGGCCTACAGTATGCCATGGACACGCACGAAGCCGTCGCCGCAGGCAAAGACCAGGTCCGCGCCTTTCACGACCCGGATTACGTCGACTTCCTCTCCGAAGTCTCCCCCCAGACATTCGAGAAGCTGTCCCGGAATCCACGCTTCGCTAAGTACATCCCCGAGAAGCACCCCAACTTCCCCGATGTCGTCGACCTCGGCCCCTTCAACCTCAGCACGAGCCCTGGCGCCGACTGTCCTGTCTTCGACGGCATGTCCCAGTACCTCTTCCTCTACACAGGCGCCACCCTTGCCGCCACCAACCAGCTCATCACCGGCCAGAGCGACATCGCTATCAACTGGTCCGGCGGGCTCCACCACGCCCACAAAGCCGAGGCCTCAGGCTTCTGCTACATCAACGACATTGTGCTCGCCATCCTTGACCTCCTGCGCCTGCACCCCCGAGTCCTCTACATCGACATCGACGTCCACCACGGCGATGGCGTTGAGGAGGCCTTCCAGCGCCAGCCTCGCGTTATGACACTGAGTTTCCACAGGTACGGGATCTACGATGAAACGGGCCACAAGTTCTTCCCGGGCACAGGCGACATCGCGGACATCGGCTGCCGCGGCACGATCGGCGAGCACTTCGCCCTCAACGTGCCCATCCCCAGCGGCATCGACGATCGCCAGTACAAGTACCTCTTCGAAAACATCACCCAGCGCGCCATCGACGCCTACAAACCCAAGGCCATCGTCCTACAATGCGGCGCCGACAGCCTGGGCGGCGACCGCCTGGGCCAATTCAACATCAACATCAAGCAGCACGGCGAATGCGTCAGCTTCGTCAAGAAGCAGGGCCTCCCCCTCCTCATCCTCGGCGGCGGCGGCTACACCGCCCGCAACGTCGCCCGCGCCTGGTGCCACGAGACGGCCCTCGCGACCGACAACGGGAGTAACCTCCCGGACCGCCTCCCGATGCACCTGATCCCGCGCCCGCAGGCGTTCCAGGGGAGAGCGCACGGCGACGGACTGCTGTTCCCCAAGTTCCCGCGCGAGCATAGGAATGATTGCGTCGAGGCGGAGTTGGAGGGGATGGTGAAGCGCGTCGAGATGGAGTTGAGGTATGTGGCGCGCGCACCGTGGGTCGTGCTCGATCGGCTGCCGCCGGCTGGGGTCATGGAGAGGATTATGGGGGAGGTGGATGAGGATCTGCGGCAGGGGAGGGAGGGCAGGGAGAGGAGGAGACGGGAGAGGGAGAGGGACCCGGGGGGAATAGGGGAGCTGAGATGATGTGGATGTAGGGACTGACACAGTCTTGGGTGGTTTGAGCGTAGGCGTTTGGCAAGGATCGTGTACATGGGTTATGGGCCGGTGAGCAGTCTGCAGCTGGTCTCAGACGGCTCCCCTCTCTCTCAACTTCGCGACATCCTCCGGACTATACCCCGCCTTAGCCAGTACACTCTCGGTATGCTCGCCCAACCGCGGCGGCCGCTCCCGGAACGTCGCCTTCGTCTCGCTGAACTTCACCGCCGGTCCGATACCCTTCCACTCCCCGCCCGCCACGTCCTCCCACGGCATCGACTGTACCATCTCTCTGGCTTCCGCCTGCGGATGCTCAAACGCCTTCTGGATACTATTCACAGGCCCGTGTGCGAGGCCCGAGCCGTCCATGACGTCCAGCCATTCGCCCGACGTCTTGGCCGCGAAGGCTTTGTCGAAGACGTCGTCCATCAGCGCTCTGTGCTCGACTCGCTGGGCGTTACTCGCGAACCGCGGGTCCGCTGTCAGGTCCAGACGATCGATCAGTCGACAAAGCGTGCGGAACTGCCGCTCATTGTTCGCCGCCACGGCCAACCACACGCCGTCCTTGCACTCCCAGGTGTTGTAGGGCACGATGCTGGGGTGCGCGGCGCCGAAGCGCTGGCCCTCGATGCCCATGTTGAGGTAGTTGCCCCCGACATTCGTGAGCAGGCTCAGCTGCGTCTCGAAGAGGGAGGCGGAGACGTGCTGGCCGCGCCCGGTCTTCTCGCGGTGGTACAGCGCGGCCAGGATGGCGCCGTGCGCGTACAGGCCTGTGCTCATGTCCGTCATGCCCAACCCGGGCCGGACGGGTCCGCCAGAGGGGTGGCCGGTGATGTGCATGAGGCCTCCCTCGGCTGCTGCGATGGCGTCGTAGCCCGCTCGCTTGGCGTAGGGGCCGGAAGAGCCGTAGCCGGAGATGGAGGCGTAGATCAAGCGCGGATTGATTGCAGAGAGCGCTGCATACCCAACGCCCAATCTATCGGCGCCGCCCGGGACGAAGTTCTCGATCACGACATCGATTTCAGTGATCATCTTCCGGACTACTTCCAGGGCTTCGGGTTTCTTGAGGTCCAGCGTCAGGCTGCGCTTGTTGCGGTTGATGGCCGCGAAGTAGAAGCTGATGGGTCCTGTCTCCGGTTTCCAGGCTGCGGCTTCGCCTTTTGCTTGCCAGGTGCGCGTCTCATCGCCTGCGTGCGGCTGCTCGACTTTGATCACGTCTGCGCCGTAGTCGGCTAGGACCTGGGAGCAGAAGGGGCCGGCGAGGATGCGGCCGAAGTCTAGGATGCGGACGCCTTTCAGTGGGCCGTCGGATGGCTGTGCGGACGATTGCACGGATTGCTGGCGGTGCTGCAGCTTTCCTGGCTGATCGATTGGGGGCCATTGCTTGCGGGAGAGTATGGCCTTGCTGCAGGAAAGTGGTGATCTATTGGCGCCGGACAGTGGCTGCCATAGCACTTTCATGTTGCTTCTAGTTAGTTATCATGACAGAGACGCTAGCATTGTCAATTCACGAGAAAGGGAATTGTTGTTCCCTACCATGGCAGTATCGATGACAGAGGCTCGTGGAAGAGCCAAGCGGGGTGAGCACTGGCGGTAAGTGCTGGCCGAGGTCGCTCATCGCAGCATGCCGGTACGCAGCACGCGTCTCATAGACTGTTGATCAATGCGCCGCTATTCGGATGTTCCGGTACTGACATCCGTCTATGCCAATGTAATATTCATAGACCAAAGGTAGGTAGACAATGGAGGGCGTGGAAGCAGTGAGGTGGTCACGATGGCCTTGGCAGAAGCCTTTCCGATGATAGCCGAGACTGCACCGCCGCGTGCGCCGGTACCACAAACATGAAGCCGTAGACACGACTTGTTGAAAGACATCCTGCCATCGACGCATACGCACGTGCTTTACTACACTCCAACTGTAGTAAGATAGTGGGGGCCTCCCATTGGAAGTACCACGATGGCTACTGCAGGCAGGAGACAAGGGGAGGACAGCTACGCCAATGCCTGTCTTGCCACAGCATGGCGAGAAGGAGACGGCATCGAGGCAGTGGTCCACTTGGAATCCCCAGGTAGGCGGACTTTCAACTGCAGTCTACCACGAAGATACCTCGCACACGGCTCTGGCCCCCGGGCACGGTCTATTAGATTTACTCTGCCGACTTGTGAGGCTCCTCAGTCTGGTGTCATTCCGGGCAGACCCCCAAATGGAGCGTGTGGTGCAATCGTATGAAGGCGCGAAGGCGTGTGCTCACACGCAGGGGAGAAGGACGAGACCGGCATGGTGCTTGTGGCCTGGCGGAAAGTTACAAGGCATCTGCTATGGATGTTTCCGACTCTCCCATCCTATGGACACTTCGGTAGCCTGCGATGCAAAGAGCGTACTGCGCGATGAACATACAGAGAGCCAGCGGTAGGACCATCAAGCTTCCAGTCGTATACTACACCCACCGCAGAGCTCTACCTCTGTCACCAAGCGAAGGCATCGACGACGGAGACTCGTTTGCAAGCATGCAACATAGACCGTTTCTCCGACAGTCGCTAATGCAGTATGGTGTGCGCACCTTGCAGTAAGGGCCACGTTACGGCCGCCCTGGGCAAACGCCCTGAATGAACGGAGTCGACACAATGAGACTTACGATACAAATTGACTTGGTCCTGAGATTTCTCGGTAAAGGCTGTCACCAGGTGCTTGACTGCTTGTCGGCTCTCATCGCGTCATGGCAGTACGGGAACACGAGGAACAGGGAATAACTTTTGTGGAAGTCGATTGTGCACGTGTTCACGGACCTCAGGAATCCGTAGAACTATTCCCGGGTACCGACTCCGTAAGGCCGTGCAGACTGCCAATGGAATGACAGACTCCAGAACACTTGGAGCCTCACATAACATGAACTACTCTGCTCGTCCGACAGTCGGCATGCTTGAGCCGAGGCGTGCGGGGTCTAGTCAAGACCACCTTCTTGACCTTCACTTCATCTTCGTCAAAAGTACCCGACCCGTTGCGAATCGGATGCTTAGAGAATCCCCAGTGGAGGAACACTCATTCAACCACCATGGCACCGTCACGGGCTCTGTTGACACTGAACAGCAAGTCCGCGCAATCCCTCTCGATGGGATCGTGTTCTCGTGGCTTCGCTGCACAACGCTCTAAGATGATATACTGTCGAACCTTGAAAACGATGACCAGCAGACACGCACAACCTCCACTGCTTCGGAATCATGTGCCGGCCTTTGGATCGCCCTCCAGCACGACAAGGCGAAACTTTGTTGCCAAAGCTACAGAGTACTTGCCAATGTACGCCGACTACAACGAGGCCCAGGCCACTGTTCGGGAGTCAATCGCAAAGATATGCTCGCGTTTCCCAGAGTCATACTGGTTGGATATCGACAACGCAGCTCGCTGGCCCAGCGAATTCCAAGAAGCTGTCGCCAAAGACGGCTGGCTGGGAATCATGATGCCCTCGGACTATGGCGGAAGTGAGCTTGGCCTGGCAGAGGCCACCGTCATGATGCAGACCATTGCCGAAAGCGGCGGCGGCTACACGGCCAGCAGCTGCGTGCACATGAACATCTTCGGGCTGGCGCCAGTGGTGAAGTATGGCAATGAAGAGCAGAGGAAGCGATTCCTCGTACCCCTCATCGAAGGCAAGGAGCGGGCCTGCTTTGCTGTGACTGAGCCCAATACTGGTCTTGATACACTCAAGCTTCAGAGTCTCGCCACTCGGGATGGCGACAGCTACACGTTGAAAGGCAGCAAGATCTGGACTTCGACGGCCCAGGTCGCGGAGAAGATCCTGATTCTGGTTCGTACGACGGCGCTCGAACACGTGAAGAAGCCGACGGAAGGCCTCACGCTCTTCTACACCGACCTCGACCGCTCGCAGGTAGCGGTCACGGAGATCAAGAAGATGGGCCGCGCCGCCGTCGACACCAACCAGCTCTACTTCGACGGCTGGCGCGTCCCCGCGAGGGACCGGATCGGGAACGAGGGCGACGGGTTCAAGATGATCATGCACGGCATGAACGCCGAGCGCATCTTGCTCTCCGGGGAGGCCGTCGGCATCGGCTACGCCGCGCTGAGACACGCCAGCAACTACGCGCGGGAGCGCGTCGTCTTCGGTCGGCCGATCGGCAAGAACCAGGGCGTCGCGCATCCGCTGGCGAGGGCGTGGTGTCAGCTGGAGAGCACGCGCTTGATGATCATGCAGGCCGCCAAGATGTGGGACGAGGGCTTTGCGACCGGGGAGTACGCCAACGCCGTCAAGTACCTGGCGGGCGAGAATGCCTTCACGGCGTGCGAGACGGCGGTCTGCTCGATGGGTGGTATGGGCTACGCGAAGGAGTACCACGTTGAGCGGTTCCTGCGGGAGGTCATCATCCCGCGTCTGGCGCCGGTGAGTAGGGAGATGTGTCTCAATTACATCGCCGAGAAGGTGATGGATCTGCCTCGCTCATACTGAGCCCCGGGGTCAGTCCCGGGCCGGGTCAAATCGACAAGGGCTGCGGCTCCCCCGGCTTCGCGTCGTATGCAATCCGACCGCTGGGCAGGAAGAAGAAAGCAAGTCCTCTCCCGCCACGCGCACGCGGATAGTGATGGGTCCCAGGACCCAGACTCGTCCAGCCGGCGCCTTGCCAGTTCTCGCCCACGGGCAGCCCCTCCAGCTCGAAGGTCGGATCGATCGGGATGACGCAGTTGATCTCGCCGTACGGATGCTTGTGGTATTGGCCGGCATATTCTCCTCGGGAGTCGAAGTAGACGGCGGTCAGACTCATGTAGAGATTCTCCGCCACGGGAAGCTGGATCTATCGGGCCATGTGAGATACGAGCATGGACGAGTTGGGGGAGTCCCAGCGTACTTTGCCCCGTCGGTACTTGGGCCCGTCGATGTTGGCCGTGGCCACCCACCCTTCCTCCAGACCTGATTTGATGTACTTGCAGAAGTCCTCGTAGTAAGGGTTACCTGGCCCATAGTGGCTATTCAATCGCGTCTCGAGGTCTTTGCCGGGCGTGCTGAGAGGTGATCAGGCACGAGAAAGGCAAGCGTGGCACTGCGTGATCTTGTACATATTCTGCACCTCAGACAAGAACCCCTTGCAGCGTGTGACGAGCTTCTGGGCGGTCGGATACTGGGACATATCGATCCCATCCGGTAAGCCGTTTAGGCCAGGCTCAGACGTTGTGGACATCTCGTGGGCGAGGATTTGGATCGCGGCGCAGTGTTCACAAGTGCGTGGGAGATGCAGCACTGGTTGTTACGCACACGAATGCCCTGCGGCTGACCGGGCTCGCTGTGGGTGTACCGTGTACAGCTTCGGCGATGTTATCAGACCCATGATGACCACCGATGGAGATCAGCCGTAGGTCCGCCGTGATCCGGACCCAGCGTAGCTCGGTGTACAGAACCCGGATATGCTTCGTTAGTCCAACCCTATTGGCGATAGTACTATGGCTACATGGAGCGAGGTCGTACATGCGTGAGCACTTGATCGTATGGGCCTGCTGTATTCATGCTTGGTACAGCGGTCGTCGTGGTGAGGCAGTAGGAATCTGACTTGTCATGTGTCCTTCAATCTGTGCATTCTAGCATCAGCATTAGCGAGACTTTCGCCAGACGTGGCCGCGCGTCTCCAAGCAGTCAAGTTGCGGATCGCACTCGATGTGACGACCCAAATCGATCTGATTGTACATTCTGTTGGCATGCCCTTGTATCTCGGCCAACAAAGCCCGTGTATCGCTGCCTAGATCGTGGCCGCTCAGCAGTCTGCGTGTCGTCGCCTTTTCTGCGCGACTGAGTCTGCAATGCTGCAGCCACAGAGCCGCACATCACTCACCACACCGCCGCGTCAGTCTCTGCTCGCGCAAATGTCGGAAAGGAAACAACCCGTACAAACTCCGCATCGACGGCGTCGTACGCGCAGCAACGCCGTGAAAGTAGGTCCGTTCCCGGTGAGCTTTGAAGCGCTGGTAAGACGGCTGGATGTGGTGACGACGCTCCGCTGAGGTGCAACACTCGGTGGACGGTCTGCTGCTGCATGGGCGATGGGTTACGCGCGCGAGACAGTTTAGAAGGAAAAAGCGGTCCAGCAGGCCGGCACTGAGCGTACCTCAGGCCTTGTGTTTTGACGATTCTGTGGAATGGGTTGTAGCAGTCAATAGATGGTGTCTCCTGGGACTTGCATGTTCCTCCACCCCAACCATACGAAGACGACCTGCCATGTGGATATGCACTTGGGTGTTGGGCAGATCCAGTCTTCCCCGTTTACAGAAATTGATATGGCCATGAGCGTGGTCACTGACTCCACTACAGTGACGATCGGAGGGAGCGCAGGCCAGGGTCTTGAGCTTTAAGGGCATATGTCTCACGGCTGGGATCTTCTCTTCTCCATGGCTCGCCTTGCGGAGGTCGTATCTGGTCGCCTCCGCCCGGGTCATGGCAAGGTGAGGTCCGGGGTACATGCGCTTGTCGACACTCTCTCGGCATTGCAGACTGCTCGTTCGTCGACGTCAAGCTTGTCACGCCTGTCGATGCTGCTGTGATCATCCGTGAGTTCTTTGGCGTTGCACGGGATGATCGCCGTTGTTGGTGGTCTTGCGGCTCAAGAATCCGATAAGTGCACCAAGCATTTCGACGCCACAAGTGTGAAAGCTGTGCTGCCTACATAGCGACCAGGCTTCTTTGATGCAGTCGTTCACTCGCTGTTGGATTTTTCCGAACAGAAGGGAGCTGAATGTGGAGGAGGCGGCCTCATCCCAGCAGTTTTGCGGTGGCTGTGCCGTCCCAGCCCGACTGGGCGACCGG
>JAWDJV010009639.1:0-25089 GCA_033119285.1 Teratosphaeriaceae sp. CCFEE 6253
GTAGCCGGGGAGTATAGCAACGACCGCGAACATGGCAAGCGCGCGCTTATGCACGTCAATACGCGCGCCCTGCTCCTCCGGTTCTGCGGGTGTGAGTGGGATGAGCGGCTGGCAGCCGACTACGAAGCCGCACTGCGCTCTGACGGCGATGACAGGGAGGCGGGGATCCTAGGCACGGGCGGCCGCCCCCTCGATCCCGACGCCCGACGCCATCTGGACTCGCTCACCCGAGCAGCCCGGCGGAACTGGCCGGCCTCGGGAATTTGGCCGGCCCAGAGAGACTGGCCATTCCAGATCCTCGCCCCCGCGCTCGACGAGCTCTTCACCGACCTCGCGCACTTCACGGGCCTGGAGACATTGCGTCTCGAAGCGAGCGCAGTCTCGCCCGCGCGCGGACCGCGAGCGTACCTCAACCTCGCCACGCTGCGGAGCCTGCTCCGCAACCTGCCCGTCCTGCACCCGTTGACGGAGCTCACGCTCGACACAGCCGGCACGGCCTTTGCATGCTCCCCACCCCCCGCGTCGTCCGACGAACCGCCTAACGAGCACGAGTCCACCGAGCATCTCTGCCCAGACCTCGCCGCCATCATGCCCCGCATCCGCACCGTGCGCCTCCGCATGCGCAGGATCTGCGCGGACGTCTTCCCCCCAGCCACCGCAGGCAGCAGCAGCACCACTCCCACTCCCGCCCCGCTCGCACCAGAGCAGGTCAAAGCCCGCAGCCTGATCCTGAAACTGCACCTCCCGACCTACGGCCCCCAGCGCGCCGGCCCCTGCCGCGAGCGCGGTCCCAGTAGTGACGAGGGCCGCGCGCACCTAGCTGACCTCCTGCGCGCCGCGCGGGGGTACCTGGAGTTTCTCGCCTCGCTGCGCCATCCCGTCGCTTCCTCCCCACCTCAGCATTACCTGACCCTAGACGGAGAGTCGGTGAGGTGGCTTCCGCCTCGCGAGCACGGCATGGACCTCCTACGGATTTCTTTCCAGACCGCGAGCAGGCCAAGTCTGCTGGTCATGGACACGCTGGACATGCACACGTTGTGCCCGCCGGAGGAGTTCTTTGTTTATGAGGATGATGGTGCCGTGCCGTGTTGGTTCGAGGAGCGGGAGGATCTGGTCCCCCTTCACTGGTAGGACCGCGTGGTAGCCGGTGGCGCACTTGGTGTGGGAAGGAGCGCGGACAGACTTGCGGGCTCGGTGGTGGCGGTCTCGATCCACGGTGTACACTTGATGGCTCGTGTCAGAGTCATGGAAGAGTAACGGAAGGATGGCCTGGGTAGGACGCGGGAAGCGAACAACCCGATAAATGAAGGTATGGGTCTCCAGAGCTACGACTGGGCCTATCGAGAGTGGACCTGTCCAGAGCCTCTCGCTCTGTCACCTCGCGTGAGTCGCTTTGGGCGGGCCTTGATCGAAAGCATGATCACCCAAGAGTAGCATCACTACATCGTCCGGCGCTTTCCAAGTACGTGAGCAGGTGGCCCTTCGCCATCGTATGACCCGAGGCGTCGCCGTGTCGCTTTTTCCTTTTGAGCGACACCTCCGGTCAGAGTTGTGAGCTTTGAGCGCAGTGTCGCGTCAAGGTCGTCCAGACAGGCTAGCCGGTGACCCTGTCAGGGCCTGGCTCTACAGCGGAGTCAGCACAATCATTCTTCGACGTTGACTAGATCAAACGGCTGTCCTGGACGGAACAACCTTCGGACGAAGGAGTGTGTACAACTATCTGGCACACCGCTCCGTTATACATTAAACAAGGCGTGACCACCCTATTCCTGCTGCCTGGTCGGTGATGGGGATGCGATTCACAGTGCACCGTTCCGGCGAATATGAAGATGCGAGGTTGCGTACGCATCGTGGCCGTGAGGTGGCGTCAACACGAACGCCGGCCCGGGCACCGCCGGGCCCTGGCGTGCTTGGGCGGCTCGTCAGCTTCGCGCTCCAACCTGCTACGACCAGCGACCCCTTCAATCTCCATCAGTGACCAACGCCCGCGCATCAATCCCCGCCCTCACACGCACTACCCAGCAATCCTCTCGCGACATCACTCCGCCAAGCGACTTCCACCGTACCGTACACCGCACGATCTCGCACAGCTCCACTACCGCCGCCATGTCCAACCGACTCTACGACCCGCATCCCGGCGACCAGTCCTCTAGCCAAGGGCCCGGCATCAATAGCACGAAGCAGGTGCAAGATGTAAGTCATGAATGGGATACTCTACGCCAAGGTCACGGTGGGCAAAGGGGCAGACAAATGCGCGGCGCGGATCGGGAGCGCGGCGGCGCATCCCCCTAGCCACTGCAGCTGCAAGCGGCTGGCGGCTGGAGATCACGCTGGTGCTGTGCACTCGCCTCCCGCACCTCGGCGAAGGGCGAGGCAGGCTACCGAGTAGCGAGACTGACAACCCCGCGCGCCCACACAGGACCTCCAGAAAGCCGTCGACGTGATGACGGCCAACATGAAGCTCACCAGCCAGCGCGGCGAGCGGCTGGACAACCTGCAGGACAAGACCGACGCGCTGGCCGGGCAGGCGAGCACGTTCCGCCGCGGCGCGAACCGGGTGCGCAAGCAGATGTGGTGGAAGGACATGAAGATGCGCATGTGCATCATCATCGGCATCATCGTGCTGCTCATCGTCATCATCGTGCCGTCCGGTAAGTCGTGCTGCTGCCTGTGCTTGGTTGGGAGCTGTGGGTGGGTGTTGGGAGTGGGGGGGACGAAGCTGACTGGGTCGCAGTGATCTACGGCAAGCATCATTGATCGAGCGGCGGAGCACGGGCAGGCAGCATCATTGCGCAAGCCAAGAGATTCGAGGTAATGAGAGCGGGGGGTGGAATAGCGATGCCTGGGGGCGGAGCGGGAAGCATACGTGGACGGCGAGGCTGCGACGCGGCGAGCGCGGTGAGAGATCATACCCCTACTGCCCCACAAGCCGACAATGGCAGATGCTCGGGTGTCACGAATACGGCGTTCATCAGGAGCGCAAAGGCGTCTACTTAGTGCATCCACTTCGAAGGACTGTAGCCTTGTATATTGATTGCTCTACCACCCTGCTGCGGCGCGGATTCGTCGCGGGCAACGACGGCTCAGTGCGGTGGCTCCGGCTGGCAGCACTGCTCCCGAGGAAACGCGTGAGTGTCTGCAAGTCACCGCGAATGCATCGCGTGGAGCACAGGTACATTGACTGCAGCTTATGAGGCAGACGGAGAAAGTGGCTAGTGTCTGATCTGCTCCGATTACATTATGCGCGCCGCTATGCTAAGGTGTTGGAGCCTCGACGGCCCCGGGTATCTCATGCTCAACGCGCCCCAACCCAACAACTCGCTCGCTGGCACTCCGTATGCGCCGATCGATCGGCCTCCTACGCCTGTGTACTGAGAGGAAGCGGACTGGCCCTGCCGGTGCCAGTCTCCGCCGGTGATTCTTGGTAGATTGCCGAAGGCCGGGGTGAAGTGTGCTCGTGCGCGTTCGCTGTGTCGCGGCATCCTGCTCCTGCTCAGACGGCACTTGTCGTGGCTCGCCCGCGTCTCCCGGCCTTGCCACACGTGAGGCAGCTGACGATGGCCATGACCACCGCGACGATGCCCTGTCCACGCAGGCATTAGCGAGGGGTAGGATGTGCGGGTCTGTGGTTGGGCTTCTCACGTTGATGATGGCCTTGCAAATGGAGACGATGGCGTTCACCACCGCCATAAAGCAGCTGGTGATGGCGTTGACCACGCTCTTGAACTGCGAGCGGGCTGTCAGTACTCGCGGGAGGCAGTGCACACGTCGTGTGAGCGTCTTACGCAGGAGACGACGGCACCCATTCTTGCGATTGGGAAGTTTGAGGGTTTGCTTTGGGACTGGTTGTGAGGACGGATGCTGCGTCTGGTGCTCGTATCGTGTCGTTCTGCGTGCTTGGCGTGGTAAGTGGTGCTCGCGTTGCTGATGTCTGGTGAAGAAGTGCAAGATGCGGAGCGAAACAGGACTACTGGGCCTTTTGCTGTTGAATAAGAAGGAATGCACCTTCAGGGAAGGAAGCAAACGCGGTTCCGCGGCTGCCACGATCGACGCACACTCTTGCACGCACACGCCTGCTGTCTCACCTTTGCGAGTCACATTACATGCGCAATCTCGACTGCAATACCCTGCCTCTAAACGAGGTTGATGACAGCCGCAGCTGCCATGGCAGCTGCTTCGCTGCTCCCCATCTGGCAGAGCTGCGCGCGTCGACCTTGATACAGCACGTCGCATTTCCTGCTGCGGTACGACCGTCGGCTATCATGATCACGACGGTGTCTGGTGTTCCAAGAACGAGCGCGCACTTCGCGAAGTATGCCAGGCAGGGAAGGAGGAGATGAGGTGTGGCAAGCTCGCGAGATCCACGACAAGGTTTCTGCCCTGGCATAACGGCCGCTAGACGCGCGACTCATTCGGAAAGCTCGGCGGACTGGGAGACGTTTCAGTTCAGCACGGAGGTCACGTGGCTGAGTTCCGCCGACTCGCCGCCGCGCCGCTCGCATCCATCAACACATGTGATAATACCTGCAACATGAACAGATTCGTGCCACGTTGGACCCGCGCGAGCATCGTCGCGTCTGCCTCTCCAGTGGAAGTCAAGTCTGCCAACTCAATTCACATCGGTGGGAGCACTGCGGCGAGTCTACTCTGTACCTTAGCAGCTGCTGACATGACTCCGCCGTACGGCGTCACCACCAACAGCATAGCCTGCCCACTGAACCAGAACTCCCCACTGCACTTGGACGGGGGGACTCCTTGACAGCAGTGCAGGTGGAACCGGCAAGCCAGGTGTGCCAGGCCCCGCCAAACAGCAATTCTCCGGAACGAGCGTCCCTCCATCCTCGCCCAGCGCCTCTCACAGCTGGTCTGATCTGCGGGGAGATTCCCTCGACTGCATCCCGTCATCGGTCGCTGGCTGACCAGAGCCCTCTGTCCCGTCGGCTCCTACTAACCGGGTAGACCAAGGCAGGCGTATCGCGGCGGCACTGCTCGCGGAGGAAAGACGATCAAGTCACCGCATGCCGCAGACAGCGGACCTCCCGCGCACGAGGAGACATCGCGCGATCCGAGCCCGTGAGTATCGATGGCAAGGCCCTCGACGGATCCGTGTAGGTGACGCGGGTCGTCTTGATCCTGTCGGATGCAGTCTTATTAGCACTGGGCCGGCCAAACCACCTCAGGGTACCAACGTGCCAATGGACTGCACCGGAGGAAGCTCAGACTGTCCTGCGCCAAGCGGCCTTTGTCGAGCCGCGAGGGCAGCTGAATTAAGATCCCCGACCCCTTCGGAATGGTATGGCAAGTTGCCCGGCGCGTTGAGGCGGAGGCCCGTCGACAAGCTACGGACTGCGCTGTGCTCGCGAGATATTATTGAGCCTTGGCGAACCCCACTGGAGGTGCAGGGAGGACGTGCAGACCAATCAGCACCGTCGGGCAGCGCGACCGAGATCTGCGAGAGCACGGCACGCATGTATGCTGGCCGGCAGATTGCCCGTCGGGCCTGTTGGTCGGCTACATCGGAGGGAGAGCTTGGAGGGAGGCGTTCGTGCTGGGGAGTGCCGGCGATGTGATATGGTCTTGGCCGGCGTCCGGCCTACGTACCTGTATAGACGACGGACCTGAAACGCTCCGAGTAATCATCATTTCGGGGCAGACAGCCATAGACCGTGAGATTGCCTCGGCGGCAGTCTCGCAGGTGCGCTGGCAGAGTATCGCGTGGGCGGTATCCGAACCCCGGGGAGCGCCTGTGGCGATGAGCTGTGGTCACACGACACCTTGTGCTACAGGAATTGCTGAACCTGCCCACTATTCTTGTCCGAGACGCCTGGGGACGGGTCTACGGAACATTATGTACATGTAGTCTACATACAAGCAAACCGGAGTTGCGGTACCACACCTCAGTCATCCCACCCCCCCCCACCACCGGCTCCTGCAGCTTTCGGCCGAGCAAGACCAGGCACCGCCGGCCGGAAGAGAGGAAGCCAAGCGGTCTCGAACCCTGAGACGCCACAGCCGGGAACCCAACGCTCGGCTGCCCGCCCGATCTGCATGACGTGGGCGAGGCGCCACACATCCGATCTGCATCTCCCGATCCAACCTTCAACCTTAACCGAAGAGGGGCATCGCAAGAGCACGCATCGAAGCGCGCTGTCTGGTTGCGGCGATGCGGGGCGGCCATCAGCGTCAGCCATGGATTGCGTACCCACACCACGTCCCTGAGACATCATTAGTACCTTATGGATGTCCATGACGGCGACAGAGAGCGCGCGGCGGCCGACTGGCGTGATCTCGGGGCGCGCAAAGTCTGGGCGATCGATGGCCACGCGCGCGCTGGGGCTGCATCTGACGCGTGAGATTCTCGCCAGATCTGAGCTCGGCTGGTCCCAACTGTGTGCACGTGTGGGCATATGCCCCGCCGATCCGCATCGCGCCTCGATCGGAGAGCCAGCATCGCGGCGAACGGGGCGGGTGGTGTGTGTCACAGAACCGGTGATCTCATCTGGAGAATCTCCGCTGCGACCCGACCTTACCTCGTCGCCGTCGTCGCCGACCCAGTTCGGCTGCGGGAGCGTCGCCGACCCAGTTCGGCTGCGGGATCCGCGTCGGTCGTTTGCCCCCCCCCTCCTTCCAGCTTGGGGAACGGGTCTTGTGGCTGGTGGGATGACATCGGGGCACACTACTGCCTTGCTATTCCCTGCCGGACTGCCCACAGGCGGCGTGTGATCGCTAGGGGGACATTTGCCGGTCGGGAAGGTTTCTGCGCTACCGCCTTCCACGAAGATTCATCATCAGAGCCCTCTACGCTCCCTCGTCCCGGTTTTGGACCGATCCCTGCATCAAATTGTTCTCGCCCGTGGACTCGTCCCTGGAATCTCCTCCACTACTGCTGCTGCGGGATCCTGGGTAAAAGACAACGCACGCTGCCTGAGCAGTCCACCGCGCTTCACCCTTCCGCTGCACTCGTGAGGCAACCAAACACATTACTTATCCTCCCGTACCCTGTCCGGAGAGCCTCCGCGCATGCGCTATCTGTACCTTCCGGATATCGTGGGACAGTCTTCTGAACCGGTACAACACACGGTCTCACCCGGTCAGGCTTCACACTTCAGCCCGACCACGGCCGGGTCAGCGACATGTCCCCCATGGCGCGGGTCCTGATCTACCTCGTCCGCCGGGACATGCGCCTGGCGGACAACCCCATCCTGCACGAGCTCGCGCGGCTGCACAAGCAGTCGCAGAAACCCTTCACCCACGTGCTCCCGGTCTTCGTGTACACCGCCGAGCAACTCGAAGTCTCCGGTTTCCTCGCGCCGGGCGAGACGCGATCGCCGTACCCCGAGGCGAGGAGTGATGTGGGCGGCTTCTGGCGCTGCGGCCGGCTGCGCGCCAAGTTCCTCGGGGAGAGCGTGTGGGATCTGAAGAAGGACCTGGAGCGCGTGGGCAGCGGGCTCGAGATCCGGGTGGGCATGATCCAGGATGTCGTGCGGTCGATCCTCGACGGCTACCGCGAGCGCAGCGATGCCGAGGTGCACGGCTTCTGGATGGCCAACGAGGACGCGTGGGAGGAGCACGACGAGCAGGAGAAGATCCGGGAGCTGTGCGACAAGGAGGACAAGGAGTTCCGCCTCTTCACCGACGAGAAGTACTTCGTCGACGACCGCGACCTCCCCATCACCCAGACCCACGAGTTGTCCGACGTCTTCACCAACTTCCGCAAGACGGTCGAGCCGCTGCGGCAGGCGCCGCGGAAGGAGCTGCCCACCCCGACCCAGCTGCCTCCCCTCCCCGACTTCATCCCGCCGCAGTTCGCCCCCTTCGCGATCCCGGATACGCAGGAGGGCATGCTGGAGGCGCTGGTGAAGCCCATCCACGCCGACCTTGAGATCCCCGGCATGCCCAAGATGCCCGCCGACGCCATCTCCGCGCACCCTTACCGCGGCGGCGCCGCCGCCGGCCACGCGCGCATCCGCCACCTGCTCGAGTCGGGCGCCATGTCCAAGTACAAGGACACGCGCAATGGCCTGCTCGGCCTCGACTTCAGCACCAAGCTCTCCGCCTGGCTCGCCCTCGGCTCCATCACGGCCCGGCAGGTGCACTGGCGCATGCTGGAGTTCGAGGACGCCGCCACCGACCTCGGCGCGACCGCGCAAGGGTACGGCAAGGGCGAGAACAAGGGCACGGCGGCGGTGCGCTTCGAGCTGCTGTGGCGCGACTACATGCGCCTCTGCACGCGCAAGTTCGGCACCCGCCTCTTCTACCTCGCGGGCTACCGGCACGACAAGAACGCCAAGTTCAAGATGGTCAGCAGCCCCTACTCCGACTCGACGGCCAAGAAGAACACGAAAGGCAGCACCGACGCCGCCACGCGCGCCACGGTGGAGCGCTGGTTCCGCGGCGAGACGGGGACGGGCCTGATCGACGCCTCGCAGCGCGAGCTCTTCCTCACGGGCTGGACGTCGAACCGCGCGCGCCAGAACGTCGCCTCCTACCTGACCAAGCACCTCGGCATCGACTGGCGGCTGGGCGCGGAGTGGTACGAGGCGAACCTGGTCGACTACGACGTGCACAGCAACTGGGGCAACTGGCAGTACGTGGCGGGCGTGGGCAACGACCCGCGCGGCGACGCGCGCGTCTTCAACCCGGTCAAGCAGGCCGTGGACTACGACCCGCGGGGCGAGTACGTGCGGGCGTGGGTGCCCGAGCTGCGGGACGTGGGCAAGGGGCCCGAGGCCGCGGCGGAGGGGGGGGAGAGCGCGGAGAGTCTGATGGGGGTCTTCCAGGCGTGGCGGATTCCGGCGGAGGAGAAGCGGCGGTTGGGGCTCGAAGGGGTGGAGTGGATGGAGAAGCCGCTCGTGCGGACCAATTTCAACATGAACCGGCGGGCGGGCGGGGGCGGGTCGGGGGCGAAACGCGGGGGGCGCGAGGGGTACCGGGGTCGTGGGCGCGGCGGCAAGGGCCGCGGGGGTGGTGGTGGTGGTGGTGGTGGCGGACCGAATCAAGGCCGGGGTGCACGGAGTGGCGCCATGGAGAAGGCAGGGTGGGCCGGCCGGGAAGGGGGTGCGTGATCCGCGTGGGGGTTGTGCGCGGCGGCAGCACGTCGGCGTCCTTGGTGGGGAAGGTTCCATGCATTCTGGCAGATCTTGACACGATGGGGGGGAAAGTGCGACGCACGAGCGGTCTGGTTATTATACCCCGGAAGCAGTACCCAACATCTGGCGACGACTGGGTCCCGTCGTGGAGATGTCTCGATCGTAGGCGTTGGGGGGGAACAGGAGGTCGAAAGCACCGTTGTATATATTTCGCTCCAACCTGGGCAGCTGGGACCGGGCAAAAGAGCTGGTCGATGTAGGAGTCACGAGTTTGGCACTTCCACACATGTACATGTGCGTGCCCGTGGCGCGCGTGGCGCGGAACGATTGCGTCTACTTTGTGTTGATGAGTCGACGGGAAGTGACCTTCGGGGTACATGTACGCGTAGACTTGGTTGGGCAGCAGTGGATGCAAGACGCAGGTCAGGTAGCGGCGTGTGTGCTGGGGGTGGATGGGCCTGCTTCTATCACTGCTGTCGGAAGGCGTACAGTGAGTGCCGCGAGGGTCCACGAGCCTGTCTGCATGCGACGCTGGGGGGACGTCCTGCCAGCGACCCATCGCGACTCCCGCGGGCATACGACTCTCGCCAGCTTTCCCTGGGCGGAGAACCCTCCCTCGCCGGCGACTGATCGTCCCCCGCTCGGATGGTCATGGCGACTGCCAGAGATGCCGACGTCCTCGAACGCACGTGTGCAGACGTGGACCGGAAGCTCAAGCATTGAGCAACGCCTCGTGTGCGCCACCATACCGCTCGCCCGCCACAGGATGGCATTCCATAATCCCCTGCAGCTCCGCCATATCCTGATCAGTCAGCGCCACCGCCCTGCTATTCAGGGACACCCGCTCCAGCTTGGTGGACCCCGGGATCGGAATCGCGCCTTGCCGGACGGCCCAGGCGATAGCCACCTGCGCCGTGCTGACCCCCTTCCGCCCAGCAAGCTTCTCCACCGCCTGAACGATCCGGAAGTTCTGCTCGAACGCCTCCGCGCTGAACCGCGGCTTCATCCGCCGGAAGTCATCCTTCGGGAGATCGTCCAGCTTGCGGAGCTCACTCGAGATCTGCCCGCGGCCGATGGGGCTGTACGCGATCATGGGGATGCCGACTGCCATGAACTTCAGTATCGTGTCAGGCCGAGCGGCTGGAAGGTGCTTGCTCACGCTCCCGACACGTCCGAGCAATCCCGTTCCGCAACGGATCGGGCGTGAACAGACTCAGCTCGACCTCGACCGCCGCAACGAGATGCACAGCGTGCGCCCGCCGGATCGTCGTCGCGCTCACTTCACTCAACCCGATCCCCTTGATCTTACCCTCCTGCACCAAGTCCGCGAGCGCCCGAATGGAAGTCTCGATCGGCACATTGGGGTCGACCCGCGCCATCTCGAAGACGTCGATGGTCTTGATGCCGCCGAGGACCTTCACGGCTTCGTCGACGGAGGCGCGGATCGCTTTGGGGCTCCCGGTCGGGCCAGCGGTGCCCAGAGCGCCTTTGATGCTCAGGACCACTTTGTCGGTGTCTTCGGGGTACTGCTCGAAGTAGTAGCGTAAGAGGTGGAGGGAATTGGCTTGCGGGGGCCGTACTGGATGCCCTGTGGCCTTAGATCAGTTGCCGGTCTGAGATTGAGTGTTCTGTCGACTCACGCCGTCCCAGAAGTTGGCGCCTTGCTCCAACGCGGCCTTCATCAGCCCGGCGGCGACGGGGTACTCGACTGGGGCCCACGGCATCGCCAGGCCTGCCGGCCCGCAACAGCATGTCAGCCTCGAAGGGTTCGTCAAGGTGGACCAGAGGTGGCTTTACCCATCAAGCCATAGCCCACCTGTCCAACAGGGATGCCGCCGATAGTTGTTATTGGGGTCGACACGACTGCAATGCCGAGGGCTCGAACACTGGTGGAGAGCAGTCGTAGCGTGCCAGACTCCAGGGACGACCCACGATATATGGGCATGTACATATAACGGACCGGAATCAACGGAATCGTCTGATGAGCCCTACTCCGGTCCCGCTGGCTCGACGGCTCGGTCCCGCCAACGGGGTTCGAATGGGTGCATCCTCCGGCCCGGCAGGTGGCTCGGTGGGGATGCCGCGTGAGAGCATGTATGCTGAATGTACATACCGTGCCTTCTACCGCACAACCCACCCAATCGGACTCGAAACTGCCGCTTTAGTCCAAGTTCTCTGAGGGCGAGACACTGCTGTACAAGCGTAGCGGGAGCGTTCTTTCCACGCTCGGCATCTCTCATATGTGGGATGTTTGTGCCAACATCGCTGGCCAGTCCAATAAACGGATTGAGCATGCTCGGCCTCATGGCGATTAGATTTGCCGTGCCGATATTGTCTACTGATCACATCGATCGAATACTTCATCAAACACCACGCCTGCTCACATCACAGCGCACTCCGCCTCGTCGCGTTTCTGGTCCTTGCGGGCAAGCTTGCCATTCACGGGCGCCGGCCGGCTCTTTCCGGCCTTCTTCAGCTCCTCGAGACGTTCCAGCGCCTTGGGGAACTTGTAGGCTAGTCACACGGGAACAAGTCAGCATGTATCATCCCGTTAGGCCACGAAAGTAACAAGGGCGTGGGCGGAGATGGAGAGCGCAACGACTCACCAGCAGCCCGCCCGTACCACCGCCGCGCCTCGTCCACGCTCGCCGGACACCCGATCCCCATCTCCGAGAAATACCCCATGGCGAACATGGCCTTGCCCAGCGGGGGCTCGCTCTGCGCCGCCTTGCGCGCCCACAGGTACGCCTCGGTGTCGCTCTGCTCCAGAATCCCCTCCGCGCCCGTCAAGTACCACCCGCTGAGCGCCAGCTCCGCCTGGTGCTCCCCCTGCGCCGCCGCCTTGCTGTACCACGCGATGCTCGCCCGGTGATCGATCCCCAGCCCCAGCGCGCCGTACTCGTACGCCTGCCCCAACCGGAACTGGCTGGTGCGGTACCCCAGCCGCGCGGCGCGCGTGAAGAGCTCCAGCGCGTACGCGTCGTCCTGCACCAGCTTGCCGCGCACCTCGGGCGCCGCGTTCGCGCGCTCGTAGAGCGTGCCCAGCTCGTGCAGCGCGTGCGGGTGGTCTTTATCTGCGTGCTCCGCCGAGCGCTTGAGCCAGGTGACGGACTCGCCGATATTGCGCGGCTGGCCGAGGAGGCCCTTGAGCAGGATGCTGCCCAGCTTGTACATGGCGGCTACGTCGCCGAGCGCGGCGGCGCGGCGGTACCACTGCACCGCCTTGGCGAAGTCGCGCCGCGTCCCGCCGCCCTCGTCCGGGCCCATCTCGCAGCACACGGCGGTGCGGTAGGCGGCTTGCGGGTGCCCTTGCTTGGCGGCCGCCTGGTACATGTTGAAGGCTTCCTTCGTGTCGACTTCGAGCCCGAGGGAGCCCTGGCCGTAGCAGTCGGCGAGGTAGAACTGCGCGTCCGGGTAGCCGGCAGCGGAGAGCTTCTTGATGCGCTTGTGCGCCTCCAGGATGTACTTCTCCCGGTTCCGCGCCGTGGTCTTGGGGTCGGCGCGTCCGCCTTCGGAGGCGAGGATGGTGGAGGCCTCGACGAGCCTTTTGGCGAGGAGCAGGGCTTGCTTGTTATTGCTTGGGTTCGCATTGACAGCCGCGCGGAGCTGATCCAGCTCCTGGAACGTCATGGGCTGCGCGGGGCGCTGCTCAGTGGATGCCTGCCTTGCATGTGCGACGGTTGGCGCAGCGTCGTACTGCCTGACCGAAACCGGCTGGCCGGAGTGCTGCGCCCCTCCACCGTCCATCAACCCCGGTCTGACAGATACAGGGTGATGCGGCAGCGCATCGGGGTTACTCTGATGGCGCGGCTGCTGCTCCGGCGCGGACCGCTGCTGCGACAGTGGCACGCCTACACCCACCGGCGGTCTCCCGGGCGGCTCCTGCAGACCTTGCCGAAGCGGCGGCGCACTGGGGACGCGCTGGGTCGGGTCCGCCCACGGCTGCACCGGCTGCCCAGGCATCTCCCGCCCGGCTGTACCTGGCCGCTGCTGAGGCGGTGGGAACGCGCCGCGAGGCGGCTGTCCGCTCATGTCTGATCGCACGCTATGCATCGTCTGGTTCGACACATTTCGCCCGCCTGCGCCGGGTCGCGGCTGAGGCGCGTAGGCCCCGCCGTGAGGCACTTGACTACTCACACTGTGTACCGTCTGGCCCGTCATAGCCCGGTCGTCCATGCTAGGTCTTTGCTGAGCCGGATACTGGCCGCGCGGGACCTGCTCTCCATGTGACGGCGAGCGAACACTGGGTGGCGCCTGCTGTGGCGGACCCGGCCGATACGGCATCCCCCTCGCATCGTCCATGGATCGCCTGACTACCGGCTCGCTGACAAACGGTGCCTGCGGAGGCTGCACCGCATGCCCGTACTGCTTCCCATACGTGGGGTCCCTCTGCTGGGCATACCCCTGCGCATGCCCCTGACCATAGCCCTGATCATGACCCTGCTGCTGCTGCTGCTCGACCCCAAAATCGAACCCTCCATCGGGTACTCCCCGCGCCGCAGCCGCAGCCGGCACCTGCTTATGCAGCGCCATCTGCCGATACGGATCCCCCTGCGCCGCGGCCGCCGCGGTCCGCTTCTGCAGCAGACTCGTCTGACTCGGCGCCGCACTATCGAAATCCGGCATCTCGGCCTCGATCTGCCGCGTATCCCTCACGGAGATGCTCGCAAGACCCCCCGGGTCGACGGCCACGAGGTCCGCATACACGCCCCCATACAAATGGCCCTCGCCCGCATCCCTTTGCAGCGCCTGCGACGGGCCTGCGGGATCGCCGGGCGCAAAACCCACGGGTGTGTGCGACCAGCTCCCCCCGGAGCCCGCGGGACTCGGCAGCGCGGCCGCGTGGAGCCGCTGATGCTGGGTAGTGGCCGCGGGCGACCGCGCGGCCTGCGCGGTACTGGGCCGTGGCGGAATGTGCGCCGGGCTGAGGGGCTGGTGGTCCATGTACCCCGCCGGGCCCAGCTGCGGGTGGCGGAGCTGCGAGGTTTCGACCCTGGGGACAGGAGGCCGCGTGGTGGGGATTGCAATCGGGGCGGGACGGGCTTGCGGTTGCGGTTGCTGTTGCGGTTGCTGTTGTTGGGGGATTGGAGGTGCATGCTGGTACAGCGCTCCCTGCGGGTTAATCGCCCGCGTCTCCTCTCGCGCGTGGCCCTCGTTCCGCATCGGCTGATCGTACCCCAGCGCGTACCTTTCCTGCCCCGGCGAAGCACCCCGCACGCCCTGGTACTCCTCTACTCCCGGCGGATCCCGCGGCTCCCATTCTCGTCTGGGTCGCTCCTCCGCCGGCAGAGAAACCGCCTGTTGCTGCTGCTGCTGCTGCGGCACCCGCTGGCCGGACGAGGCCTGCCGGTCGTAGGCGGGCCGTTGATTCTGCTGCGTCTCGGCCACCGCATATCCTTGCTGTTGCTGCTGCTGCTGCTGCTGCGGCACCCGCTGGCCAGAGGACGCCTGCCGATCGTACGCCGGTCGATGACTCTGCGGCTGCGACTGCACCTCCGCTGCCGCGTAGCCTGGCTGCTGCTGCTGCTGCTGCTGCGGGACTGGTTCGGAGGATGCCTGCCGATCGTAGGCGTGCCGATGGCTCTGCGGCTCGTACCCCGGCCTCGGCTGCCCCTGCCCCTGGCCCTGCCCCAATCCAGAGCCCGCGATCGGCTCAAACGAGTACGGCGCCCGCTCCACCGACGGCCGACCCTGCGCAACCGCCAGGTGACCCTGCTGCGGCTGCTGCTGCTGCTGCTGCTGCGGGGGAGGAGGAGGGTCCGAACCATAGCTGAACTCCTGCCCAATACTCGGCCGGTGTCCCCGCCCACCCGACGCCCCGCTGGCCCGGGCATGTTGCTCCTCGCTGCTACGCTTGCTCATCGCCGTGCCCGCGCGGGGCTCCGGGTCCCGCTTCTTCGCGGGGAACGTGGGGAAGGCGTTGTCGAACTGCGGCGCCTTGGGGCTGGCGGCATCGTGGTGCAGGCGCGCCTTCTCGGCCGCCTTCCACTCTTGCATCGTCTGTTTCTTGGGCTTGGGGTCCGGGGTCGGCGGGACGGGGAGGCCGGCTACGGCGGCTATTTGGGCGGCGGCGCGGAGGTCGGGTTGGCGGTGGGGCTGCTCCACGGGAGGGGGCCGGGGCCGCTGTTCGCGCTGCCGGGGGCTGGGCTGAGCGTGCCCGTTGCGGGGGTCGGCGGGGCGGGTCTGTTCCGCGGGTGGTGGAGCGGGCTGTCGGGGCCGCTCCTGCGGTTGGGGGGGTGCTTGCTGGTAGGGTTGACTCGCTGCGACGGGCGCCTGGACCTGTGGTGGAGGTGGGGCTCGCTGCGTTGCCGCCGGAGGAGCAGTTGCCTGCGGTGTACTCCTGCCCGGCCGCTGCTGGTACCGCGGGTCATAGTTCCGCTCGTACTGCTCTTGTGGCGGTGGGGGTGGTGCTTGAGGGATGGCGGGGGACTGCCGACCCAGCCGGCCTCCGCTGATAGGGCGCGGTTTCTGGCGCTCGTAGCCGCCGTAGTAGCCGTCGCTGTAGGCTGCCTGGTGAGGATCGTTCGTCGGCTGCTGGGCATAGCCGGCGGACTGCTGCTGCTGCTGCTCGCAGCCCTGCCCATATCCTTGATCGTACTGCTGCTGGCCATTCGGTTGGTCGTAGGAGGCCTGTTGGTAGGGGTGTTGCGCCTGATCCCGGTAGTCGTGCTGGACCGGCGCCTGCTGCTCGGCTTGCTGGCCGTAGTAGCTGCGCGGCGGCGGCTGGTAGGCTCCATTCGGGTCGTAGGCCATGCTGAGCCGATGAGATGGCGGAGACGACCCGCTTCAAGTCGCGGCCTTCAACGGCACCTCTGAGCCATAGCTGGGGAGCGGCCGGGTATCAATCGTCTTTCGAGTCCCGCTCTTGCCAAGTGGAGGCCGTCCAGCTTGCGTCACCGCTGCGGCTCAAGCAGGAGGACTGTGGCGCGGGCGAGACGAGGACGGCGCCTGCGACAGCACTCCCGGCTGAGTGAGCGACGTTGGGCTCGCGCGTCGAGCGTCGATGTTCCACGATCATCACCTCAGCACGAGACGCGGCTCGTCCCTGCCCTGCGCCCAGCCTGCTTCGTGCTCCCCGCCCGCTTCGCCCGCTGCAGGTACCGCCCCGATTGGGCGCGCTCCTCAGCCACCTCACGTGGCGTCTCACCAGCCACGATGGGTCTCGCACCTCAGGCCACTGACGAGGATCTGCGGACGATGTCGGGAGAGGCATTGGATATCTCGAGCTGCAGTCTCTCACGGCCTCCAGGTTCTTGTACAGTATACAGATCTCGGAAACCCCCGCCCTCCCCCGCCTACCTCTCCGTAGACCATGCTCCGCTCCGCCCTCCCCCGACCATCCCTCGCCTCCGACCTCCGCATCGCCTCCACGAGAGCTCGCGGCCTCGTCCCCGCAGCATCACATGCCAGGCGAAGCTTCCTGACAGCTCCAAACCATCCTCGGTTAAGCCAACGACGAACTGTCCGAGCACCCGCCCACACCGCCCGACGACACCTCAGCACCACCTCCAGCATGGCCGCCGCCGCCACCCGCACGGAAAGCGATGCCTTTGGCGAGATCCAAGTCCAAGATGATCGGTACTGGGGCGCGCAGACCGAGCGCTCGCTGGAGAACTTCAAGATCAACCAGCCCCATGATCGCATGCCGCCGCCCGTCGTCCGGGCATTCGGCATCCTCAAGGGCGCAGCCGCGACGGTGAACATGAAATACGGACTCGGTAAGGCACCACCAAGGACAGCACCCTAGGACGAGTGGGCTGATGGGAGCGTATCATGGCAGACCCCAAACTCGGCCAAGCGATCCAGCAAGCCGCCGCCGAGGTCGCCTCCCTCCACCTGCTCGACCACTTCCCCCTCGTCGTCTGGCAGACGGGCTCAGGCACGCAGTCCAACATGAACGCCAACGAAGTCATCTCCAACCGCGCCATCGAGCTGCTCGGCGGCACCAAGGGCAGCAAGAAGCCCGTGCACCCCAACGACCACGTCAACATGTCCGCCTCCTCCAACGACACCTTTCCGACCGTCATGCACATCGCCGCCGTGCTCGAATTTGAGGAGCAGCTCCTGCCCTCCCTCCGCGCGCTGCGCGACGCGCTGGAGAAGAAGCGCGAGGCCTTCGAGCGCATCATCAAGATCGGCCGCACGCACCTCCAGGACGCCACGCCCCTGACCCTCGGGCAGGAGTTCTCCGGGTACGTCACGCAGCTGGACTACGGCGTGCAGCGGCTCGAGTCTGCGCTCCCGCGGCTGCGCCTGCTCGCGCAGGGTGGCACGGCCGTGGGGACCGGGCTGAACACCTTCACGGGCTTCGCGGAGGCGATCGCGGCCGAAGTCAGCACGATGACGGGCCACGCGTTCCAGACCGCGCCGAACAAGTTCGAGGCGCTGGCCGCCCACGACGCGATCGTCGAGGCGCACGGCCAGCTCAACACGCTCGCCACGTCGCTGTTCAAGATCGCGCAGGACATCCGCCTCCTGGGCTCCGGGCCGCGGTGCGGCCTAGGCGAGCTGCGCCTGCCCGAGAACGAGCCCGGGAGCTCCATCATGCCGGGGAAGGTGAACCCGACGCAGTGCGAGAGCGTGACGATGCTGTGCTGCCAGGTCTTCGGCAACCAGGCCGCGGTCACGTTCGCGGGCTCACAGGGGAACTTCGAGCTCAACGTCTTCAAGCCCGTCATGATCCGCAACCTGCTGCACTCCGCCCGCCTGCTCACGGACGGGATGACGTCCTTCCGCAAGCACCTCGTCGAGGGGCTGGAGGCGGACGAGAAGCGCATCGCGGCGCTGCTGGGCGAGAGTCTGATGCTGGTCACGTGTCTGAACCCCGTGATCGGGTACGATATGGCGTCCAAGGTGGCCAAGCACGCGCATAAGAAGGGGTTGACGCTGAAGCAGAGCGCGATGGAGCTGGGTGCGCTGAGCGAGGCGGAGTTCGATCGCACGGTGCGGCCGGAGTTGATGCTCGCGCCCAGGGAGCGGAAGGTGGCGGGCGGGGACGGGCAGCCCGGGGGGACGTGAGGGGGCGGGGGGGTGGGGGGGCATACGTGTAGCGTGCGGTCTGGCGATGCGATCGGGTCTGCGAGTCCTGGGGCGGGCGATGATGAAGCGGGGTTCGTGGGTGTGCCGCGTGAAGCGCGTCTGGCCGTGATGTGGGGAGGCCACGAGTGTGTACATGCATAGCGGACCACGCCCCGGCAACACAGCGCCGCTCCGTGCCGCTACCTGTGACGACGGCGCGCGTGCCTGCTTGCCAGCTTGCCAGAGGAATGACGATGCCCTGAGTAGGAGGGAGCCGTGCCCTGTCCCCTCCGCCCCGTCGACCGCGGCCACGACCCGCCCGTCGGCTGGCGTCGAGAGGTTCTCCTCCCTTGAGCCGACGAGTCGTCGTGGAGGGTGCGTGAGGCGTGCCGGCGGTAGCGGGCGCACTGTACTATCTGTACCTCACGAGGCAATGTGGGGCGGCTACACCGCTCCGGCGGGGAAAGACGGGAAGTATGGGGCCCCGGGGGGGTAACAAACCAGCCCAGGTGCAGGGACGGACTGGGGCGCCCGGTGAGGTCAGGCACGGACGGGCATACTGGGACTGAGACGGCCGGCTGGCTCTGCGTGGACTCAGACGATCATGCGGTGCCCCCGAACGCTTCATGTCAGTGCAGCTTCGTTTGGCTTCATGTCCGATGCTGATATCGATGTTCTGCCTTCATCAGCCTGTAGCCTTGCTCTACGGATGGCAAAGGGCGGACGCTAGATGGCGGTGTGTGGGAGATGGGCGGGGGGACTGTGTGATAAGTCGGCCTGTAGTAGTGCGCATCGTGGGAAGCATGAGTGCGGGTTCCACCCGCTGGAGGACGTCGACGTCCGCCGCTTGCTAGCCTGGGATCTCTTTGTGCATGGTACAGTCGGGAAGTGCTGAGTATTTTACACATCCTCAGATGAACGATGTCGGTACGAGGATGCCCAAGTACCCTGTCCTGGTGAATCCACGGGCTGTTTTGCGGGATGTGTAGGGGGCGTTGGCCGCAAGTAGAGAGCAGGTGCCCAGACCACAGTAGTGACTAGGTGCGCCAGGCTCTGGTCCATGGCGGTGATGCTGCAGCGCGGCGTGCGACGGAGAACGCCGCATGGTGTCTCACCCCGGCCGATAGAACCACCATCATGACGCCTGCGAAGCCGAACCATCGTGTTGGATCTCGATAGTAGTAGTAGCTGTATCTTGACATGTACAAGTACGTACACGTACCTGCGAAAGTCCTGGATCTCCGCGGTCCATCTCACCCCAACATGCTCGTGCGAGGGCTCCTGGAGCTGCTGCTCGCGCACCTCATGCATGCACCTCATGCAGGCCAGCTCCCTGGCATGTCACTCCGCAGCGCTCCACTTCCCTCCAGCGCCACGGCGAACCTGGAATGCTGCCACGAAACCTTCCCACGCCAGAGTTTCGCAGACGGGGAAGGTATTCGCGGGGTGGATCCAGTCGTCTGCGTCAACAAGTACTACTGCCATCCAACCCCCGAGTGCCAACAGGCGAGGTATGGTATTGTAAAGTCTTTGCGTGGTCCATCAACGAATGTAAAAGGTACGTATACCGCTTCGACAGCTAGGTCGACGAGCCCCGATGGCCATATCTCCCTCTCGCTTCCCCGTCGTCATGTAAGGGAACACAAATAACACGCCTCGGCCCTGCAGTACCGAGAGAGCCAACAAGCTTCAACGTCTCGCGTCGCGTGGAGGCCGTCCGCCGCTACCGCGCCCCCGGGCGACTGCCGTAACCCAGTCGGTGGCACTGGACTCGTCCGGGGGTTCATGTCGGCATGCAGAGTTGCAGATCCCCAGACAGCTCATTCGCGTCGTCGTCTGGCCAGGCGTATCGCTTTTAGACTCCCGCGCGCTCGAGCCTCGGAGTGTGCCGTGAGTGGGGTCATTCAGCACGCGTTCCAGCAACCCAATACGGTACCCGTGGCTCTCGCGTGGGGGAAAGACAAAAGCGTGTTGCGTCAGTGAGGCTGGCGGCAGAAGCCGAAATCAAAGGATGACCGTGACGACGTCGTCAGTTCGCCACCAATCCCTCATAATCCTGCAGGGTTTGGTGATGGACGGATCGATGCAGTGGCTGCTGGTCACCGTACCTCCCAACACATGTAGAGCCGAGGTGGTGCCTTCACTTTGCGCAACCCTCGACACCAGCTGCACCCACTCGTCCCCTGAATCGACGACAGAGTGGTGATCAGCAACTGGCAGGCGGAGCCACGCCAATCACCCCCCTTCCCCGAGCGACCTGCCATATCGGTCCGCAGGCGATGGGGGGAGGACAGGCATATCCAGGGTTGACAGCTAACGAGAATAGGAGCTTGCGCCAGGGCCTTGGCCGGCCACGAGTCGGCAGGTTCCGAGGAGGGGTGGCCGCGCCACCACCGCCACATCTAGATCTCCGTGCCAGGGAAACCTTCGTCCGCCGGACGGTGAGACGGGGCCCGGGGAGCCACACGTGTGGAGAGAGATCGGCGTCAGCCTCAACGCACGACCACCGTTCGCCAAGCTCGCCGGCTGCTGCTCCCCGTCACTCCGGCTTCTCGGCACCCGGTGGAATTCTCCTTGCCTGGTCTGATTGGCCGACGGTGACGTTAGTCCCGTTTAGCCTGGAGGTACCCTTGCGGCGCTGTGGCGTTTCGTGGGAGTGGAGGAGCGGGACTCTCCGGTCGACGGTGCAGATATGTGGCGTCTGCCGACGATACAATAGGATGGGGGTCCAATTTTCTCGGCCGTCTGTCCCACAACGGTAACGTCGCAGAACCCAAAGGGTGTCTTGGCGGCAGTACTTCACTGTGACATCCATGGGTGGGTGAACAGGCCTCATCAAGTCCTCGCTCGATGTGGTTGTTGCGTTCGTCGATCGTCTCATCTCACCTTAGCGCACCCGGCCTTGGGCTCCTTCACCACCTGCATGCTTCGCCCATGACTCTCATCACACTTGCGAGAACAGCGAGGGAAGGTCTCGGAGTAAAAATTGGGACAACGAGATAGCGCTGTTGACTGCCGCGCCTCCCTCATCGTCCGCTCCTGACTCGCTGCCGGACTATCCTTAGGTCTTGATGAGCAAGAGCCAGGGCACGACATCATCGCTTGCAGGTCGTTGCGCCAACTGCCGTGTAGCCACGAGACCCTTGTCCTATATTGGAGCCGAAGTCAGCCACACGCGATCGGTTAGCCGCGAGGATCTAGGCGCCCGGTGTGGCTCTCCAAGCCCGGACTGGCCCTATCGCAGATCTCGACTGTGGCGAGATGGGTCCAGGCGGCGCTGATCTGCGTCCTCGCGCCCGTCGCCCACTGCTCTATCCGCCAGAAGGTTCGCTAGGACGTGGGCTACTGGGCCTTGCGGGAGCGCATGCCTGCCATGTGTTGTGGCTGAGCCCCGTCCTGGACGGAGCCAACTGCAATCGACTCCCCTGCTCACCTGCCAACGCGGTGCCTCACCCGATCGTGGAGGCTCACTGGCATTGCTGCTGTCGTCGAGGCTAGCCAGGCCATCGGGCCTGACACCCTAGCCCCAACCATCTAGCCCTGGGCCAATCTCCATGAACTGTCATTGAGCGTCGCGGACCGTGGTCGAATGCAGTATACAGCGTCACGCTCTCTGACGGAAGCGGTGCGAATCGCCACGACAGGTCTGTCTCGGCGGAGGCTCTACGCCCGTGGATCCTTTCCTTCCTCAGGCTGGTCTAATGCATTCGTCGGAGCTTCCGCTGTCGTCGCCCATTGCAGACAGGAGCCCTTGTGGGGTCTCGTTTGTCGTGCTTTGCGAGTCGACCTTGTTTGGCTGCGCTCTTTCATCATCGTCGTTCGCATCTCGCATCATCGCACCGATCTAGGGTCGCCGTTCTGCTCAGGCTGCGTCGGGTCCACCAGCAGGTCAACCTCGCCTTTCGCCTCTGCCTAACGACCAACGCCTTGCGCGGCATCGGCACAAGCTCTGCGACTGACGGACCACGATAAACGACTACCGTCCCGACAGAGCCTCTCCTCGCTTGGTGCCTCCTAGCGAACCGTACTTGGATCCAAACCCCGGACCGCCAAAGACTTGAGATCACACGTCGTCTTGACGCCCGTCGCGATTGGGCCGAAGCCTTGTCTAGAGCGACTGGAGCAATGAAGCAGCGCGCACTCGGCGGTCAAGCTATTGCGTCCCCCTAACACACCCCGGCTGCGCAGTGTAGCTGATGCAATTCCACACAGCATCGCGGATCTGTGCCATCGCGGGATGTCCAACCCCTCCACTCACAGCCATTACCTGCCCATCGCGACGGGATTAGGAAGAGGCACGGGATCCGGTCTGGACGGCGCCCCTCGACCGGACGCGACCAGCGCGACCGCACTGCTGTCCAGCGCACCCCGTCAACTGCCGACCGCGAACAGCGCCAAGAGGCGCAAGCCAAGCAGGGCGAGAGGCAGCAAGCCGCTGTCGAAGTCCCATCCCACACCGGACCACGGAGACGCGGCCATGTCAGACTCCGACAGCGACAAGAAGCGTAACAAGCTAGGCTACCAGAGAATCTCGATCGCATGCGGTATGTTGCCGTGCCTCCGTCGCTCCCGGGCCACGACAGACTGCAGTCAGGCCTTGGGGTTGCGTTCACATCGCTGACAAGCTCAGCAATCTGTCGCCGCCGGAAGATACGCTGCATCATAGCGAACAACGATTCCCAGCAGAGATGTCAAAATTGCATCCGGCTCAAGAAGGAGTGCGTCTTCCATCCCGTGGACCAGCCGGGAGCCGTCGAGAACCGGTCTGAGTCGTCTGGTGGAGGAAAGCTAGGCACCGGGTCAGGCCCTTCCTCCGTCGTCTCATCGTCTCCTCCGAATCAAGGCGGACAGTCGATCTTCGAATCGACCCATGAATTCGCCGCGTTCCCGACGGTGCCATCGAACGCGCCGAGCACGTACGAGGGGCTCTACGTCGAGTCAAGCAGCGCCCACACTGTGCAAGGCACCATGCGCTACGCGGCGCCTGCAAATCTGGTGGGCCCGGATCGCAGAGCAGGAGGCTTCGTGCACGCGGTCGACGATTACAGGGCCAGTCACGAGTCGCGCGCGTGGTCGACGTCGGCGACTCTGGATGCGTCTGCCAGCGGGCTGCAGCCTGGACACAACAATGCGATGCCGCAGATGTTCTCGCGGTACATCAACCATTCAGGCCTGAACGCCGACTACGCCCCCTTCCCCGCGAGCGACCCGATGCACGCGCAGGACCAGTTCCAGAACGTGCAGGGGTTCGCGTACGCGCAGCACAACGACCGGATAGCTTGGCAGCAGCAGCAGCAGCAGCAGCAACACCAACAGCAGCTTCACCAGCAAGGCCCGCGCTCCGTCTCCTACAGCCAGCTGGACCACCTCCAACAAGCCCACGCGACGGCCTATCCCGCGGTCTTCCACGCCCACCCGCACTCCCAGCCCCTGACGAACCAGTACCCCCTCCCGCCCCTGCACACCCAGACCGCGGTCCCCATGCCCAGAGACGCGCACGCCTCGCGCTCCGCCCCGGCCAGACCCGCGGGGCCGCACGCGCTGTACCCGAGCCCGTTCATGTTCCAGCCGCTGCCGGACCCGGCGGGCGCGGGACCGCCGCCGCATCTGGGCGCGCAGCAGCAGCCGCAGCACGCGTACGCGCCCACGGGCTGGTACCCGGACCCGGTGGGTTATGAGTCGGTGTCGGAGGAGCCGGAGGGGTACGAGGGGACGGAGAGCCGGCCTGGATGAGGTGACGTGGTAGAGGGGGGGTTTGGAAGGGCTGCGAGGATTACGCACGGGCGAGAGCGTCAAGGCAGAGGCTACCAGAGCCGCGAGGGCCGCGGAGGCGCGAGCGAGCGAGACTCACTGCTCCCAATGGTGCCAGGGAAATACGACGCGCATTCAGGAGAGTCCTGGGACAGGCGGAGGAGCCAAAGTGCCGAGGGAAGGAGTGTGGACTCACCAGGAGCTGTCATCTGGGCTCATCCGAAGGCTGCGAGAGCGGTGTGCGAGGGCTTGGCGGGAGGTCGAAAGGGGTCCGGGCTTGGGCGAGGGTGAGAGGGAGGAATGCACACACAGGAACGGAGGCGCACACGGTGGCGGTGTCCACGGTGGCGGTCAGGGCAGGGCCGGGGGCGGGGAGAAACGCGTGCTGGAGCGGAGGCGGTAGTGGGCAACAATGGATTACCTAGGCCCTTGTAATCTATATGCACCACTTGTCCGCATTCGCCCTCGATGTCTTGGGTCAGCTACCCCGTTGCCTACTTTCCCAGCCTTGCGTCCTGCTGCCGTGGCCCCGTCTTGTCCTGGACAGCAGACGAGACTCTGGAGACACGGACGGCTGACGCGACCACTCACGAGGTTCCCACATCATATCTACCATGTTCAAAGGTGACCGACAGCTTCAGCGACTCCACTCGGAGCATCCTCCACTCGTTCCATCCACGTATCGACGAGAGATGCTCGGCCGTCACGCATCGAGCGAAGTCGACCCTGCACATTAATTGTGCAAAGTCTCGACGTTCGGCGGATATATGTACCTAGAGTCTGGGAAAGGTGCTTCCCGCGCTTCCGGCGGAGCTCGAGGCATTGCGTGCGTCGTTGTCTGCAATAGTAATAGCACCAATTTTGCCAGCAGTGTCACTCGGTCAAGCTCTGCACTGATCCGCGATAGGCACGGCTCCCTACCTTCCAAGAAGGACCCAGTACGGAGATATGTGGTTCGCGAGCCACCTGGTCCCTCTAGCATCTGCCAGCCCTAGCGTACATGTGTCCTCTGATGCTGCGTAGAGTCCTACTGGAAGTAATATTGCTTCGGCTATCCGCATTACCCTGTCCCGGACAGAGTCCACTGTATGGATCGCATGGGCGGCAGCCACTGCAAATCTCACTGGACACGAATACAAGCCCTCCATTGCGGAATCCACGGATACCAGCCGGGAGGCCTGGCTCCGGGGACCGGGTTGGCCCGGGACATATGTACGACGGGGACGGGCCA
>JAWDJV010009640.1:0-25032 GCA_033119285.1 Teratosphaeriaceae sp. CCFEE 6253
TCGAAGCTCTCCCACTTCCCCTGCGCGGTGAGGATCTCGTACCCGAGCATCTCCTCGTACCCTTCCATGTTCATGCGGATGGGTAGCACCGCCCGGGTCTTGAGATCGAACATCCCAGTCCCCCGCAGGCGTGGGTCATGGGCATCGAGTTGGGAGCGCATGAGGAAGTCGCCCATGGTCGTGTATTGGAAGGCTTCGGGCTCGTCCTTCTCCTCCGGCGTGATCGGGTCGATCGTGTTACCACGACGGTATCGCTCGTACTGCTCTCGCGGCAGCGTCAGCAACTTCTCCATACTCTTGCCCAGCATCATCAGCACGTTCGGGCTGTCGAACTCCTTGTCCGCGTCGATGGCGTACGTGCCGGTCGCGGCGTTGTATCTCAGGAAGATGGCATTCGGCGCGCGATTGATCATGGTGAAAGTGGAGAGCTTCTCATCAAACGCTCTCGACAGCATGTTCAGATTCAGCTCCCGCCAATTGCTCACGAGGTAGTGAAAATGGCCCAGCGTGCCAGTCATGCTGGATGTGCTCCCCACAAACTTCTTGCCATGTTCGTTGGCCAACTGACCAAGGTAGGCATCCGCCGAGCTGGTCTTGTACTCCTTGAGCGCGTTGAAGTCGAACTCAGCGACGGGCATGATCTTCTGCAGGTAAGGATCGAAGTTGTAAGTCCGGCTGAGCGGATCCTGCATTTGGTAGACGCCTGGGTTGAAGAGCACGCGGTCTAGGCCGTATTGCAAGGGTGGAACCGTCGGCTGATGCGGGATATCGAGCGCCGTGACTTCCAGGGCGTCAGCGGCTAGGCTACGGATGTCCGCGCTGTCCAGCGGCGTCTCATCGGCTTCAAGCGCAGGCACAGGGGTCACCTCCATGCCTACCGCCTCGTCGGAGTCTCGAGGGCCGGTCATGGCTTCGGCGAGGGTCATGTGCCTGTCGTCTCCGACAGCAGATCTTGTCTCATGCCGCTCGTGCAAAGTGGCGAGCCTGTCTGCAGCGTCATCGGTCGCAGCGACTGCATCTCCGCTGGATACTGCAGGCTCGTCCCTAATGGCTCCCGAAGCACGAGCAGCAGCACGAGCAGCAGCATGAGCAGCAGCACGCTTCTTTCTGGACAACCTGGCAGGCTGCGCGACGTTTTCAAGCTGCTCAGCAGCCGGAGACTCAGCGTCAGCCGTCCTACGTGACCCATTGGGCACAGTGTCCGGACCATCTGCGGCTCCCGCGTTCCCGTCAGACAAAGATCGCCGCAGCACTGGCGGGCCGAATTCCTGCCACCGAATTCGAGGAGGACCGACTTCCGCAGGCTCCACGGCATCTGGCGAACCCGAAGTATTTGTCTCGACCGCCCGGGCCCAAGCCTGCTCCACATCCTCCACCTCCGTCTCCGCGAGCTCACCCCCCGACGACGCAAACCCAGCGTCCGCAGCTTCTGTGCCCATCCCCTCGCCCCGCGGTACAGCCTCACCGCCCCACGCCGTGCGCTCACCAGCCGTGCGCACCACGGGTCTGGTCGACACCTTATCCGCGTCCCGCAGTGAGTCGAACGACGCTTTCGCCTTGCTGATGCTGACAGGCAGCAGAGCAGCAGCGACACCCCCCCACGTCGGCCGACTCGTCGCTTCCCGGATCTTGTCGGCCAAGGACATGGGCTTGCTGGGGGAACTGAACGACACGGTAGGTTCGGTGGCGCGTGGCGTGGATGGGTGCGCGCGTATGGGGACGTTGCTGCCATCGGATGAGATGGCGCGATGGAACAGCGCGGTCGGTCCCTGCGCTCCGGCCATTTCGAAAGGATACTCCAGCGTACGTGCCCGGAATTGCGGCTTCTCTATCCGCGCTTGCGCCGAGCTGGTCGCTAATCCGCTGCTGTCTGCGGCTGTCATGGCCTCCGTCGACGCCGTCACCTCCTCTGCGACTCCAGCCGAGTCGGCGCGCCTCTCCTCCAACATCGTCAGCAAACCAGCCACTCCCGCCGGCTCTCGAGGCATGGCAGCCGGCTCCGGCGCGGCACCGGAGGGACTGCCGCCTCCAGAGGTGGCAGTCGTCTTCCATTCCAAGTCTTTCAGCAGCCCGTCCACTGCCGTTACGCCTCCGGGTGGCACCGTAGCCTCGAGCACGGCGTCGAAGGGATGCTCCTCTCTTTGTGCTCTATCCTGCTGCGCTGCTCGTGCCTTCGCCGCGTTGACTTTGGCTCGCTGCAATTGGCTTTTATTGGGAGACGTCTTCAGCCTTCTTCTAGCGGCTAGGAGCTGCTCGACGGCCCTCTCCGTCCTCAGCTTCGTCTTCAGCACCTCCTCCGGCGTATCGCTCTCCCCGCCCAGGCCCTTTGGCAGCGAACCCTTCCCATCTCTGGCCTTTCTGACCGCATGGGCTAGTAATGAATCTAACGCGTCGCTCTCCACGTAGGCGTCGCCGAACCTCTCTTTCAATGCCAGTCTCTTCGAATGTACAGCCTCGGGAGACGGTGCCTTCTTCGGAGGATCCCGCACGGGAGGGGGCACCTCATTGCCGAGACTGTTGAAGAAGTCGAGAAAATCCTCGCCGCCGCCGGCCCCGTCGTCGGCATCGGCAGCCGTCTGTGATTGATCGCTCGCGTGGCGAGTCTGTGTAGTCGCCGCCGTCTGTTGCCGCAGACGGTGCCGGCAGTGATGGCATACGTAGCCCGATGAGGTGGTCCATGGTTGCGCGCGCAGGGCGGATCGGTACATTGGATAGCGCCTTGTCGAAGGCTGAGGGAGCAGGATGTGCGTAGAGTGTTGACCCTGTATGGAATCCATGTACATTTACCTCCTGGGGTACCAGACGGCATTCCCGCGGCGTGCTGCAGGACATGATTGGCGAGTGACGTATACACGCTAGCTCACGTGTGAGACATTCACTTAGGCTGGCGCCTCCATCCACTCGGCCAATTCAGCGACATCACCGCAAACAAACCGGACGAGACAAGCACGGGTCTCACTCGAGCATGCCATTGCGGAAGCTACATCACAGCCGCAGCGTGTCGACGACACATCCATACCCACGTCAGAGCATTGGATGTGCCTCTATGCACTTCCACTTTTCCCTCGTGCTCATGTCCGTCCGTCTAGACCACCATCGCGGCAACGCCGGCTAGCATCCCCAGCGAGAAGAGGGAGAATACGTACCTCGTAGATACCGCGCCCGACTTGGCAACACACCCTCCCGCCACAGTCGCGTTGCATGTCGCGGTCGGCACAGCAATCGTCATCGTGGTCGCCGACACCGTGCTCGTGCTCATGCTCATGGCAACGAGCTCCGCCTCGCGAGCGAGAATCTTCACCTCGCCGCCGAAGTGCGGCTTGTGCATGGTCGGCCAGGGTACAGTCGCGGCAGCCTCGGCGTCACGGGCGAGAACCTTGACCACGCCGCCGAAGTGCGGCAGCGTCATCGTTGGGCAGGGCGTAGTCGTGGCGGCATCCGCGTCACGAGCGAGCACCTTCACCTCGCAGCCGAAGAGCGGTTTGTGCACGGTCGGCCAGGGTGCGGTCGTGGCGGCACACGCGTCGCGAGCGAGGACCTTGACGTCGCCACCGAAGTGCGGCAGCGTCGTCGTCGGAGGCGGCAGGAAGTCTGGAAAGCCTGGCCACCAGTCCGGCACGCCAGAAGAAACCTCGTAGCCGCCCGAGAGCGAGGTGACCGTGGAACTGACGGAGACCTTGGTGGTGGACGTCTCGGAAGCGTGCTGGATCATACTCGACCAGCCCGGGACGCTGGTATGAGTGTGCTTTGAGCGATGAAGGCTTGAGCCGTAGCCAGACTTGTTCACTGTCAGCCAGGGTACCAGTGTTCTTGCTGGATAAGGACTCACGGGCATGGCCACGCTCGGTGACGCGGTCGGGCGCGTGTGAGACGTGTAGGGAGCTGGACCAGCCATCTTGGAGCTCGTGCCGGAGCCGTGAGGGTCGCCGTAGCCGTGCGATCCTGTCAGTGACCCTCTGTACTGTGAGTCTTGGGTCAAAATTACCATGGGCAAGGAAGTAGAGTACGACGCGGTGAGCGGGATGGAGTAGGCTTCGGTAGGCGGGATGGTCTTGGTATCGTCACGCTTCTCGACGCACTGATTGGCATTGCAGCCGACGCACGGCGTGCAGGAACTGGCCGGCTGCGGGCACTCGGTGACGATGATGTTGCCCTGCGGCGTGCGCTTGGTCGACAGGTAGCAGGGATCGGCAGCGCGTGCCCAGGCCACCTCATGATTGTAGTTCGGCACCGCCGTGGGGATGTGACCGCGGATGCTGCCGGAGGACGAGGTCAACGGCTCGAGGGTCTCCGGGCCGTGACCGGTCTTGACGTGGCCGTGGCTGGTTGATGTCGAGGTGGTCTTAGACTTGGTGAGATGCGGCGGGAAGCCCGTGAAGATCGAGACCGAGCTGGTGAGGGTCGCCAGGGCCACGGTTGAGGCAGGGGAGTATCCGGTCAGCGGGCTCCCAGAGTCGTAGGGCGCAGGGCCACCCAGTGTGGGAATCTCGGTCGGCACAGGGATCAGGCCGCCGTCACCCTCCACGCCGCGGTCACCCAGCTGGAAGGGTAAGTCAGCGGTCGCTTCTTCGAACCCATCGTCTGAAGGCTTACCATGCCGCCTCGAGCTGGCAACGCCGCAGCAGTGCCGGCAAAGGCAACTGCCGCAGCGGTGAGGGCGCTGATCACACGCATGGCTGCGGCGTTGCAGACTACGCGTAGAATGGTGGCGGTGTGGCGATGTTCTGTGCTGTGTGCTTGGAGTGGAGGTTGATCAAGGGGATGAGTGTCGATGTCGAGCCAGAAGGAAAGATGTTGACGAGCTCGCCAGAATCGTTGAGTGAAGTCCACAACAGTCGGCGGGCACGTGCGCTGCTGGCGGCGTTTCAGACTGCAGCGTTGGGCGTCCGATTTCGAAGAGGAAGGCACGATGGACGCGAGGGACGGAATACTGCCTACGCTGCCACGGCTGATGAGATGACTTACACGAGGCCTATGTCCATTCACTGGCATCGGTACACACTCGGCTGGCCGATGCATGACAGGACTCCGTCAGATCGACATTCTGACGAAGCGCCTGCGGGATTGCGGGAGCACGTGAAAGGCCCTTTGCCCTGAGAAGAAGGGACCAGACACGAGTGGTAGTCACTCGCAGCGCCGGAGGACAGCTATGTATCGGATGTAGTTCGTGCGTAGGTCTCCCCGACCTGAGTGCCTCAAGGTACCTCTACGTCCGGGGCAATCGTAGCGTGGGCGCAGCGGCTGTTGCAGTCCTTGTAGGCAAGGCTGATCCCGTCGTGAGCTTCGTTGATGCTGGCTGCCTCGACTTGATGCCACCCAGCTTCAGCACGCGTGAGGATCCAGTGCGCGTTGTACCCACGCCAGCCGTCTTCGCGCTCATGGGCCCCTTTGCCAGATCTGCAGCATCATCGTGCCTGGCCAGCCATTCCCAGCATCCCTAGGACGATCCCAAGAGACTGCGATGTCGTGCGTCTCCCCCCCAGCGTGTCCAGAACCTGTGAGGCTGGCCGAGGCAGGCGGTCTTCCTGGCGTTCGAATCCTGGTTCGAACCCGGCCAGAACCAGCGCAGGGAGATGTGAATCGCCGTCTTCCGTCGAAGCATCCCTTGATTCCCGTTGCTTCAGATCCGCTCTGTAGCCCTTCGCATTGTATCTACGTAAGCCAGGTGAGCCAGAGGCGACAAACAGCTGGCAGGGTGAACGGCAAGGCCATCGTGATCCTTATTCGCCCCCATCCATTGACGCTCCGCGCGTATGAAGCATGGCCCTTTTGCCTGGTCAGATCCTTTGCTGAACTCAAGCATTCGAGGAGATGTTGATGTTGATACGACGAGAGTCCGGTATTGCAGTGCAGTGCAGTTGGGGGCGCGAGTCAGTCCAGCCACATTCGCCACATCCACCGGGGACCTTGCAACTGGACACTTCTACAGCAACATCCAGCGCCGCGCCTTGCTGGTGGATGAAACCCATCGATGTGAGTCACTCACAGGCCGCCTTCACCGGGATGTCATAAGAACACGAGATCCCACGCCATGGACGACCTCAGAGACCGCTGGAATCATCTCTACAAAGATCACTTGCCCTCCATCGCAAAGGCCCGCGACCCCGTGCAGAAGACCTGGCCCGTCCACCTCGATCACTGCTTCGCCCGCATCATCCTGGACAACGCCGTCGGGATTGACAAGCCCTGGATGCAAGTCGTCAAGCAGCCCGCCGTCAAGCACATGTCAGCTACTCAGCTCGGATCAGCCATCGAGCTTGGAGAGAGGATCGCGACCGGCGAAGTCGACCTCGTCCAGCTCAACGAGCAGAGCTTGCTGCTGCGCGGCAAGAAGCGCAAAGCTGCCAAGGTGATGGACGCCGACGACACCTCAAGCAAGAAGCCGCGGACGACCGCCACGATCTCGACCTTCTTCGCGCCTCCCGCGGACTCGCTCACACGCCACGAAGCCGGTAACGTGGACAGCGCGCCCCCGCAGAACGACCGCACCGCCAAACGAGTATCACTCCCGCCCGACATGGCCGCCCAGCTCCAGCGCATTGCCGACTCAAACCTGACGCCCTTCCGCAAGCTCGCCCTCGCGATGCTATGCCAGATTCCCCCCGGCCGCTACAGCACCTACCAAGCCATGTCCGACCACATCACCGCGACCTCGCACAAGACCTGTGCGCGCGCCGTGGGCAATGCCATGCGCAACAACCCCTTCGCGCCCGAGGTGCCGTGCCATCGCATCCTGGCGGCCGACGGCTCGCTGGGCGGATTTGGTGGTTCCTGGGGCGAGCAGGGCACGTTTGCGAGCAAGAAGCATGCGCTGTTGCATGACGAGGGGGTCAGATTCGACTCGAAGCTGAAGGTCAAGGGGCCGCCATTCCGGGAGTTCACTTGAGTGGTCTGGCGATCGTTCAAGCGGCACTCGGGCCTTGAGAAGCTGTCTGCGAATGCCGAGCGCAACCGCGGCCTGTTCCAAGGCGTGACATGAGCAGTGCGGGCACCATTACCCCACCCACAGCGAAGCGGCCGTCACGTCGGCCTCGTCGCGCGACGCAGGCACGACGAGTCAGCCCGACTTTCGGGGACATTGAGGGATCCACCGTGACCCGCCACCCGTCTCTGCAGTGATCCAGCACCATCGCTCACACCGACACTGCGACGCTTGACGATGTGTGGACAGACGGGGCTTCTGGGACGGACTCCGCGATCAGACAGATGCTTCAAACGCCGCAAAGGGAAGGGTTTGGGTTCGCAATTGGACTATACAAAGCCGTGGCTTCATGCTGTACCTGCGTAGACATAGGTAGGCTGAAAGTACACTGTCCCCGTCTGACCCGCTCTCTCGCAGCATTCCGAGACCCAACGGTGTCGCGGCGGCAGAGCTCGATTGACATGGCGCCGCTCGCACTCACCCATGCGGTATTTCCAGGATAGGAATGCCGCACGAAACAGAATAATTGTCGTTTGCCAAACCATGCGGTGGATGTGGCAGGCAGCGCCCGATTGGGAGCTGTCCGGGTCGTCCGTCAAGCTTCTGCATTCAGCTCCTCCGCTCATCAGCACGGCATATATGTGCCGGCAATCGCCAGCGTCCTGTAGACTGACATCAGCCTCACCATCAACAAAACGCCGCCTGTCCACAGGGGGATCGCCTGCGTACCGACCATAAGCATTCACTCTGCAACGGCGACTATGGCTGCCACACAATCAGCGCCCGTACCTGCCCACGAGCTGTCGTATGAACCGCAACAGCTCCCAAAGCTGCGCTCCAACTACGGCGAGTATCTGGATCCGAGCAGCGTGGGCTGGCTGAAGGAGACGCGCGCCGACACCCCCCTCGACGAGATGCGAGCGAGATATGATGCCGACGGCTACCTCTTCGTCAAAGGCCTGATCCCGCGCGAGGACGTCCTTGATGTGCGACAGAGCTACTTCGAGCATCTGCAGCCTACGGGTATCCTTGCGCCGGGAAGCTCACCGAGAGGCGGAATCTTTGACACGACGCAGGATCCGATCAAGCACAATGGGGTTGGCGGCAGTGACCTCCCCGATGACATTGAGAGGCAGAAGCTCCTGGAGTCTGCCCATTCGCTCCCGGTGTACCTGGCCTTTCTGGAGCAGCCAGACTTTCGAGCTTTCATCCGCAGGTTCATGGGTTGGGATCAGGACGTCGTCCTCAAGCGCACTCTCCTCCGGTGAGGCCCAGTCTCCCTGCCTCCGCTTGCACGACTTCTGACGATCAGCACAGGCACAACGTCCCCAACGGCCTCTCCACGGGCTGCCACTACGACCGCATCTTCCTCCGCGGCGGCGAAGACTTCCTCACAGCCTGGGTGCCGATCGGCGACTGCACGGCCGAGGGCGGCGGACTGATGTACATGGAGGACTCGAGCGACATCGGCATGGCGCTGGAGCACGACTTCACGAGACGCGCCGCGCACTTCACGCCCGAGGAGCGCATCAGCGGCTTCAACCAGAACATGGCCAAGGACGGGCAGCTGACGCACAACGTCGCCGAGTTTGACGCCGACGTCGCCGCCAAGTACGTCCGGAATGGTGGCCCGCGCAGACGCTGGCTGGCGGCCAACTACGAGGCGGGCGATGTGGTGTTCCACAACCCGTACGTGATTCATGGGGCAGTGAAGAATACTGATCCGCTGGGGAGGATTAGACTGGGCACGGATCTCAGATTCTACTCCGAGGGGGGTCGCATAGACGAGAGGTGGATGCGGGATCGCTGGAGGCCGAATGACGGGCTTTGAGGGTGGCCAAGCGGTGGGTGCATTCCAGCAACGCGTGTCGAGCACAACACCTGCGTCCCTCGCGTTCATGACTACCAACAGTCGGCACGCTCGATTGCAATCGTCAAAGAGCACATCGATCACCCCCAACATGTCTCTGTATATCACCCTCACTGTCCTGGTCGCGCTCGTGGACGGCCAAACGAGTAGGTCCCGGATGACATGCAAGACGCACGCTTCCAGTCACTGACCAGACGCAGCCAGCATGACCGCCGGCGTGGCCTCGCTCCCGCCGGCTTCCTCACACACCTACACCTTCACCGTCACGACCCCGACCACGAACTGGCACGCCCCGACCTTCGCCACGCCCGCGCCCGTCCCGCCCTGCTCCGACACCATGTGCCCGGCGCTGGACGGCGAATACTGCGTCGACGCGGCCGGCGACATGTACGGCGTGCTGTGCAACACCCGCTTCTCCGGCACCGTCATCACGAACAGCGGCAAGCTGCGCCTGCGGGAGCGCGACCCGAGCGACGTCGAGGAGGAGCTTGGCAAGCGGGCCTACTCGGGCACCTTTGACAACTGCGCCGACTTCTGCGATTCGTACGACGATCCGTCCGCGCCGTGCACGGGGGTCGCGTACCATAACGGGTACTGCATGTCGTACGACACCATCACGGGGACGTTCACGCAGGCGGGGGGCATTGCGGCGGTGCGGCAGGTGGCGGGGGTGTCGGGGGGAGGCATGTGAGGAGGGCCGCGTGTTGTTGGGCGATGGACGGCACGATCGTGTTTGCGAGTCGCATCATGGGCATCACAGCCCGTGTCTTCCCGTAGTCGTTCCATCGCCGGTGTTGCTTCCAACATCTCGCCTTTGATCTGTCGCGGGCAAGAGGTCGTAGGTCCGCCAGAGACCTCTGCACGGGTCTGTCGTCGGTCGGCTCTCCAACGGGCCATCTGTATCCTTGCCGTCGGCAGTATATGCTTCGACTAAATGCCAGCATCCAGCTTGGCAGACGATGAGATCAGCGTGACTTCCTTTCCTGACGCGAACCCACTCTGTCCATCTTCTCCCACATCACCTTCCGTGTTCACATTCGCCCCCGACTTGACTGCGCATCGCGAAGGAGCCATATCGCCACTGCATACCTGAGGATCCCCCTCCCAGAGCCGCCCGGCGAGATGCGACCAATGCCACGACGGCGTTGACCCACGTGCCGACGCCGAGACTGCCGACCGCACGCCGCTCAGCACCCGCACCCGCTTGACAGACCACCTCAGGCCCGCCACACGTGAGACTCCCCATGGGAAGCCACATGGCGGCCGGGAATGCTCGATGCGGGATTCGAGGCCGCCCCAGCTCGGCCCGTTACCTCATCCACTCGAGGTCGCCCTGCCAGGCAGCGTCGCGGCGGCGCTATGCACCTACGATCCGGGCACGAGGCGATGAGGACCTTCAACAGCTCCGTCATCCTTCTTGCCTCGATCGCAGACCATCATCGTTATTGCCGCCGGGGACGCACCCATACGAGGGCGTCCACAGCTGTGCGCGACTTGGCAGAGCGGTAGCAGCTTGGGGGCTTTTGCACTGCCTGCGAGGCTGTGAGGAACAGTCACACTGGGCCTATCTATCTCGACGCCGGACAAGGGACACCGAACACTCGCTAGCTGGCCCTTGACTATGCCTCTCGTCCTCTGATTCCAGCAGCTTCGGGAGCGTCACGATTTCGACGCCTTCCACACACGCCGACACGCACTTCGGCAGCGATGGCGTTCCAGCCTCTCTCCGTTGGGGACATCCTCATGCTGTCCCAGACGGCGTGGAAGATCGGGCGAGCCTTCAAGCAGGGCAAGCAGTCGGCTCCGTCGCAGTTCGCCGAGGTGGAGCGGGAAGCGGACGGCCTGAGCGAGGCTCTGAAGCTGGTCGCCGAGACCCTGCACGCCGACGGCGATGTCTTGTCACAGGCGGACGACGACACGAAGACCGCGGTGAACACCATTCTGGAGAGCGCACGTAAGACACTGGATGATCTGGAAAGCTTTGTGGAGAGGTATCAGGTCATCAAGAAGGAGAAGACGCGAGGTGGAATCGTGGTGGAGAAGACGTGGAGCGAGGTGGTGCTTGCCAACTACAAGACGTTCAAATGGACGACCGAGGGCGGCGGGATCAACGACCTCCGCAACATGCTGCAGATGCACGTCAATTCGATCAACCTGGTCATGCAGGCGCTGCAGTCGCGATCGCTGGCCAGGCTGGAGCGCACGGTCATGCCCATGGCCGAGAACATCGCCGATATCCACGACCGGGTCAACGGCGATCTGGGCAACAAGATCGACGACCTCCACCGCATCATCATGGCGTTAGCCAGCAGCACCCCGTCTCTGCAAGCTCGAGACCGCGCGATCGAGGGACCGGGGAGCACGCGCAGCAGCAGCATCAGCACCGTCTCCACCTTCGAATCACCCTCCGCACCGGTTGGGACGCGCATGCTCGAGCCGCCACCTGCGCGCTCCAACTCGCAAATCATCCCCATGCGGCAGGCGGATCAGCGCGCATCGACACAGTCCAGCCACAGCTCGAAGTCGACCGTCACGGCGGTGAAGCAAGTCAGAGAGGACTCGGCCATCTACAGCATGGGTGTGCTGCCATTGGAGCGGGACAGCAGAGGCATAGACTGGAGCAGCGAGTCGGGATCGCCACCTCGCGATCTGAGAAGTGTCGTCAAATATTCGCCATCGGACTCTCCTAGCCCGTCGTCGTCCCTGGCTGCACGCCGACGGCCTTCGAACATTCCCCGGCGGGAGTCGACTACCCTGCCTCACCTGTTCAACGCCATCTCGGAGGACGATGCCGCAGCCGAGAGCGGGGACCTGTACCCTCCCGCCCACGCAACGCCGCCAAGTACCTCATCCAAAGCCAGCTCATCCCGCAATCCGCATGGCACGCCGCTCCTGCCACCACCCGCTGTGCCTCCAGACGGCAGTGCGGACACCTACGCCGCGACACCGACGTCTCTCTTCAGCTCACCCACGCGCCAACGACGCTCCGTCTTCGACGACATCCCCCGTCCGCAGACCGAGCAACGAAGCAAGCGCAATAGCACCGACTCGATCAACTCGCCGCGAGACCCAGAGGCGCCCACCTTTGAGAAACTACTCTTCCGCAACGCTGCCATCCTGTGTGATGTGCGCAGCACTCTGGTCGAATACGCGCAGACCATGCCGGATGCGCCGGACCCTCGCTACAGCACGGAGATGAGAGAAGCATGCAAAGAGTCCCGCGTCTGCGTCATCCGCAAGCGCGAGCACCGCGAGAACGGCGGGACCAAAGTCGCGACCTCCATCTGGACCATCTCCGACGACGGCGCGGTCAGGCTGCAGCAGAAGCTGTCCGACATCAACGAGACGGTGCCGTACTGCTCCTACTTCGACCCGCTCAAGATCTCCCTCCCGCCCTCCGAAGGCTCCGACAGCGAGATCGCGCTGAAGTTCCACGCCGAGCACTGGGCCGCGCCGCTGCGCGACGAGAAGAAGACGAACTGGGTGAACTACGTCTTCGCGGCCGAAAACGACGCCATCGCCTTCCAATCCGCCGTCTTCGGCCGCGCCCTCCTCGGCAGCTTCCGCACGACCAAGACGACGGTCCTGCACGAGGGCTTCCGCGGCGCCTTCGCCTTCGAGGAGCAGTTCGCCAACATCGAGGTGCTGCGCCTGTGGGAGGACGACGGGATCGGGACCCCCGGGGCGGCGGGGGGGGTGCTGGCGCTCATGCACGTCTCCTCGAACTTCGGCGAGGGCTGGGCGCGCTGGTGGATGAACAGCAGTAAGCAGCAGGTCCGCGTGCGCGAGGACGGGGGCCGGTGCGCGCGGATCAAGGGGATCGATGTCATGGTCGTCAAGCCGGGAAGCGTCGCGAATACCGTCGCCGCCTCGGACAAGATCCGCGGCCCGGCGAGCCCCGGGGAGGGCATCCAGAGGGTGGACACGTACGCCGAGCCCCGGCCGAATTGCGGCCGGCGGGTCCCCGTGCGGGCTGTGACGGGGGTGAGGGTGGAGTTCAAGACGGACGAGGAGCGGGCCCGGTTCGTGGGGCAGTGCAAGGGGGTGCAGGAGAAGATGATTCCGCTGCCGGATCTTTGAGCTGGGTGCTGCCGGCGCGAGCTGGCTTGTCCTTGGGTTGTACGTGCGCGGGCAGTCCCGACATCGTTCCTGCATCACGAGACCGCTTGTCGAGCCGCCGGAATGTCGAGCTCGGGGAATTCCTACCCGCCCGGCCGCGCAATGGCCTCTGTCACCCGAGCGCCGCGAGATCAGCGCCACGTAGGGGTGAGAAAGGTAGGCTATTGGCAACAGTGTACAGTCAGCCGTCCAGTCATCCATCCTTCTGCACGCTAGCATGCGGGCCACGATACCCAATCGGATGCCAAGAAACTGAGACTCCTCTGATGCACCGGCGAACACACGGCGTGGGACAGGCGATGCTCATTGGCACCTGCAGACCGTCGACGAGCATCGGCGCGGAAGCGTCGAGACTCCGCTTGCCATCTGGTTAGCAATCTATCGACCGCCTCCGTGAGTTTATCTGTCTCGCCACCCCATGAATAAGCGCCAAGGCGCCGCTAGTGCCGAACCAGTCCCTGCTCTGCAAGCCACACGGACCTGGATGCTGCTTTGTCAACGCGAATGGATACACCACGACGGTAAACCCCACCCCGACTGCACCTCTACCGTTGGACTCCCCTCCCAGTCCCCTTCTGCTTGGCAATCGCCGCAGTTCCGGTAGGTGCTGACATGCATCCCCGGCATTGACTCACTTCACATACCTCTTGTCGAGTGCCGGAGCTCACTCTGTGCCACCACATCCCCTCTTCCTGCTGCGTAGCTCAACACCGCGCACCAGAGATCACTGCACACTCTCCTCCAGTGAGTCCAATGGCGGATCTCCTCCGAGACGCGCCCATTGGGCAGCTTCTCCGCTACATCACCGGCAACAAGATCCTCCTCTACCCGGAAGAGAAGCCGGGCTACCAGTGTCCAGCAAGCTATGTCGACCCCGGCGCCATGGAGAAGACAACGACAAGCCGACTGACGCCCATCCCTTCGTCAAACTCAGGCCAACGGTCTCCCGAGGATGTCGAGGAAGCTGGGCTGGAGCTCGCCGAGGCGCCGACGACCGAGCAGGGTCATGACGGCAAGGCCTTCGAGGCGACTGGAGAGAGGACGCCAGCCTCCTACGACCGCGAGGCTCTGGAGCGCCTGGAGACCTCCCGTTCCGGCTTCAACCGGGACCTCGAGAAGGGCGTCAGGAGGCGCGACACCCAACTTACCCACGTCAGCACCCGCACCGCGCTCGCACAAGCCCGCACGCGCGCCGACCTCGAAGCGGCGTTCAGTGCCTCGGTGCAGCAATCGCTAGCCAAGGAGCCCTCGCGCGCCATCGTCCCGCAGCGGACTGCATCCGGTGACATCCTGGTCGATTGGTACACGACGGACGGTAGACAGGTCCGCCATTCATACATATCGAACGCGAGCTGACCGTGCGCAGACCCGGAGAACCCGCAGAACTTCTCCCCCGGCAAGAAAGGGCTGGTGACCTTGCACATCTGCCTCTACACCATGGCGGTCTACATGAGCAGCTCCATCTACGCGCCGAGCGAGGGGGGCGTCGTGGAGGAGTTCCACGTCAGCCCGGAGATCGCGTCGTTCGGTCTTTCGCTCTACGTCCTGGCGTACGAGATCGGACCCCTGGTAAGCTCGTCCCCGCTCCAATATCCCGACGGCACGATGCGTGTAGATGGCTAACATTTGTTCGCAGCTCTTCAGTCCGCTCAGCGAGATCCCGTCCATCGGCAGGAACCCTCCCTACATGATCACCATGGGCCTGTTCGTCATCCTCTGCGTCCCGGCGGCGCTCGTCCAGAACTTCGCGGGCTTGCTGGTGCTCCGCTTCCTGCAAGGCTTCTTCGGCTCGCCCTGTTTGGCGACGGGCGGTGCGTCGCTGCAGGATATGTTCAGTCTCATCAAGCTGCCCTACGTCCTATGCATGTGGGCTCTGGCGGCGGTAGGTGGACCGGCGTTGGGTCCCATCATCAGCGGGTACGTCGTGTTCCTTCACAGACTCCTCAATCCTCCCTCGCTAACTTCACGCTCTGCCAGCTTCTCAGTAACAGCCGAGAACTGGCGCTGGAGCATCTGGGAGATGCTCTGGCTCGCCGGCCCCGTCTTCCTCTCCATGCTGCTCTTCCTCCCGGAGACCTCCACCCCGAACATCCTGCTGCGCCGCGCCCGGCGTCTGCGCAAGCTCACCGGCGACGACCGGCTCAAGTCGCAGAGCGAGATCGACCAGGCCAACACGCGGCCGCGGGATGTCGCGCGCGAGGCCCTCATCCGGCCCATCCAGTTGATCTTCATGGATCCCGCGATCGGCTTCACTGCGGGTTACGTGGCGTTGTGCTATGCCATCTTCTATTCGTTCTTCGAGGTAAGCACTACGCAGAGTCACCAAGTAGAGTAGCGAATGCTGAGAAAGTGCAGGTCTTCCCTTTGGTCTTCATCGACAAGGTATGCCATGACCGCTCCCCTCGTGAGCTACCCACCGCCGATCTGACCTCCCACCCTCTAGTACGGCTTCAACCTCGGCGAGATGGGCCTGGCCTTCCTCAGCATCCTCATCGGCTCCCTCCTCAGCATCGCCGTCTACTACGCCTACATCTACTACATCCTCGAACCGGACATCGTCAAGAACGGCCTCGGCGCCCCCGAGCAACGTCTGGTCCCCGCCCTCGTCGCCTCCTTCCTCCTGCCCATCGGCCTCTTCATCTTCGCCTGGACGGGCGACAAGGAGATTGACGCCCCCTGGATCGCGCCCTGCATCGGCGCGACCATCTTCGTCATCGGCGTGGTCAGTAACCCCCCTTGATACCCCGCGGAGCACCGAGGCTGATGCTTGGGCAGTTCATCCTCATGCAGTGCGTCTTCGTCTACCTCCCCCTCGTCTACCCCCAGTACGCCGCCAGCCTCTTCGCCGGCAACGACTTCGCCCGCTCCTCCCTCGCCTTCGCGGCGGTGATGTTCAGCCGGCCCATGTTCCTCGCCATGGGCGTCGGGCCGGGGACGAGTCTGCTGGCGGCCGTCACGGCGGCGTGCATTGGGGGGATCTTCATCCTGTACATCTATGGTGATCGGTTGAGGGCTAGGAGTAGATTCTCGGCGAAGTGAGTGTCGAGGGGCGGGGATGGATGAGGTCAGATCTGTGGGACTGTGGCTGCGATCGGCAAGCTCCCGTGGCAGAGCGGATGGTGGAGCGGGTGTCGTAGCCAAAGGGCAGATGGACGGCGAACGTCGAAATAAGATGGTGACTCGTGGGTTCCGCCAATATGAGCCAGCCAGAGCCAGGGCCACGGTCGCCCTTGCAAGGGTGAAGTGACTCAGACGTCTTGTTGGACTGGGTCAGGGTCGATCGCAGGGCCGTCGGCGTGAGCCCGTGGCGGAGTAGTAGCATCGGGGAGCCCTGGATGGCCATCATGCGAGCTGGTTGAAGATGGACCGAACGGCCGGCAGCTGCCTCTGTCTACGCGTCATCCCAGTTCGTTGGTACATACGACCCCAGGTCCGAGAAGACAGACCGCCCCGTCCGGCCTGCTCCGAGGTCGTCCATCGCGGGCGTGATGGCACACGGGTGCGGCGATGCGGCATTGGAAGAGGAGGGAGTCAAGCTGGCCTGGCCTCCGCGTCTTTCGAGCCCCAGCGCCGTCGAAATCGGGGGCCCCGGGAAGACGAGTCTCGGGAATCGGAGGCGTAGCCAGCACGGGGGGGGCCTAGAGGCTTCGCGTCCCTGCGTGCCTGCCGCCTTCGAGGACTTCCCCCACCGTCCTCGCATCTGCGACATGTTCGGAAGCCTCTTTCGCCCCCGCTTTCCGACACGCACACCCCATTCCTGGAATCCGGACAGAGGATTCAGTCATCTACGGTCGCCGTTGCGAGGCGATCCGTCCGGATCTTCATGCCCGTTTCCCGAAACCCCTTTGTCGAACCCCATCCTCCGAATTTGACGCATACTCGACTGTCTGGTGGAGATCATCTAGGGCCCAGCGGCTAATGAAAAGAGGTTCCGAGGAAAGTGCTCGATCTTTGCGTGACTTCCTTTCAGCTTAGGAGTGCGGAACGTCCTGACGTGTTTCGGCAACGACTCCAAAGACATCACCCTTCGCGTGTGCGAGCCTTGGGACGCTAACTGATCACCTTCGCTCCACGCTCAACTACGTTTCCCAAGCCCCGTCTCTACCTGTCGCGATCATCAATCCACCCCAACACATCCCGCCTATCATCGCATAACCTCGCAAACTCGAGGATGAGCCTCCACATATACAACGCCATATCCGCTCTCCGCAGAACCTGGTTCGCCCAAACCCTGCCCTCCCTCGCAATCCCTTCCGCCAACGCATCATGAACTCCGTTGTCCTCGGCTGCCAAGAAGAACTCCAAAACCCCATAGACATCGATAAAGGTGTTATCCAAAGGCACGAAATGCAGCCAAGGCATCAGCCTCGAATCGTGCCACTCGTCGTACAGTGTGGCCTTGAGCACGACGCTACCGCTGTCGGAAAGGAACGCGCGGAAGCGGCCCGAATAGGAATTGCCATCGACGTCGGGGAGGTATTTGAATGCATACTGAGCATGCATGGCGATCGGCGGCCGGACTTCGAAATAAGGGTCGGTGTAAGGGCACAGGGTGTCATCGGCTGGGGCTGGTGGTAGGGGAAAGCATTCGAGTCTGGTGAAGGCTACGTCGGTGACGTTGGATAGCCAGCCGCCGAGACTTCCATTGCCGGGCGCCGCAAGGCCGTAATGGCCCGGCGCGGGAAGCTGGAAGGTCGTCCCTTCAGCCGGCAAGCCACCCATCCCCGACTCATGCACGGCAGTCCCGTTCAGCATCTGCACGTATCGATGCCGATGGAAGTGAGTCCACGTCTCAGCTTTGTGACGGCCGCCGGACGCGACCCCGCGCCAGACAACGCCATCTTTCTTCCGGGTCCATCGGGGGCCTCGGCCGCCGCGGCCAGCGTAGAGCTCGTCGGTGCTCAGGTACATGGCAGGGGGGAAGAGGATGTCGTTGTTTTGCCGGAGTTTGCAACCGCCGAAGAGGGGAATGAGCGATTGTGTCGTGCTGATGGAGACGGGCTCGATGAATGTGCCGTGGAGAGAGCGGAGGTGCGGATGCTGGCAGGGGTCTTTGGAGAGAGTCCAGTTTTGGACGTAGCCTGCGAGAGAGTGACGGGGATATGCGGTTGGCATGTCGATGGCGTCGTGGTAGATGTCGATGGGCGGGATGTTCCGGGACGGGGAGTCTGGAGGGCAGGCTTGACGTAAGAGGTCCCAATATGGGCCCTCGCCTGTCCAGCGCACATCGAAAGGTTCGTCCTCGGGCTCCGCATCTATCGCTGGGAGACCGGTGAATTGGGTGCGCACTTCTGAGGGAGAGGCCACGCGTCGTGCCGCCGCCTCCTCCTGCACCCTCTCCTTGATCTCGTCCCATGGAACGAGCAGCCGCGACTCGTCCATGACGTTCACAGGCAGGTCCACATCGGGCAGCCACTGCGCCAACTCCTTCACAAGACGAAACCAATGCGGCATGCGGCCCATGGGGTCCGCATGAGGAGATCGGAGGATTGCCTTGCGGTTGCGGACACTGATGACATGTTCATGTGCCCATGGCGCACTGCGTCGTCTCAGTTCGCGCGGTTCCAGCGTCCAGAACGGGTTCAAGTCGTCGTAGATCCGATCAAAGAAATCCTCGACGACGACCGCATCATGTTTCCGGGCGTAATGAAACCAGGCATCGAAGTCCGGCGGCGGGCGTCGTCCTCTGCGCTCCTGATATCGCGTGACCGCCGTGCTCAGATCGTGGCTCTGGCGAGAGAGAAGCCGCCCGTGTTCCGCTTGCGCATCTTTGATGAGTCTTTCGATCGGGTGCTCATGTTCTGGAGCCACTGAAGGAGCTGCATCGAATGCATGGATCTGATCGACTCTTCCCGCGGACGTGAGGGTGTCGTAGATGAAGTAGACCGCGGTGCAGGTCAGGATGGTGGTTGCCAGGACGAGGTATGGCAGGATGGGGTTCCCGCCTAGGCACGGGCGACGAAAGCGACGGGAGATGCCGGTCAGCTGGGCTGAAGTCATTGGGTCGAGATCAGACGGGTGGATACATGTATGTAGGCAGAATATGAGAGGATAGGCACTGCTAGTAGCATCACTTGTTCTTGTCGCGGAGCTTCTTCCACATTGTCTAGGCCCTTCGAGGGTCGGCCCGCCCCAGAAAACACGCGACCTCGCAGCCCAGCTCTAGCCGCATGATACAGTAGCTAGCCGAAGCACGTGCTGTGCCCGAGGAAGTCCTGCTAGGAAGGATTCGTTTACAGTGTCTATGGTATCGAGAAGCATTCATGTTACTTCGTACAGCTTGGCGCTTTAGTCACATCAGTCCGGTTGGTCCTCGATGAATGATCGCACTAGCGCTACAATGCCGGACGCGATACCCGAAGGCATCAAGGTTACGGAGACGAAGGTGAGATCGAGCAGTAGTGACTGACAGTGTTTCTCAGCCCCCCTCGGCGGAGACCGGAGGTTGCCGCCGAACGTCCGGCTTCCTCGACGACACACTACAGATCTAACCGATTAATGCCAAGCCGCCCTCCTGCGTGTCGTGATCACAATGACCAAGCGAAAGCGCGACTCTTGGCGACGAGAACCATACACCGACGCCGAAACAGGCAGCGCATGCAACGAGGCTGACCCGGGTTGAGGCTTCTAGGTAAGGATATCCAACTGGAAGGCCTGCTAGTCGAGGGGAAGTACAGTGCGAGCGAAAGAGAGATGCAGTCAAATGTTGCGGGAACGGGAAGCGATTGAGGTATTGGAAACGAGTCGACGGAGCCGCACCCCCAGGGAGCGGCCGTCGGGGGGGAAAGAGAGGAATGGAACGGGCGGGAGGAGCTGGGATATACCCTTCACCGCCAAGTGTCCTGCTTTCTCGAATGGCCGAAGCTCTTCCTGATGAGCTATACGTTTTGGTAGCCTCGATCTGGAGGCCCACATTCACGCACACGTCACTCCGTACCGACGTCAGTGGAACGTAGAAGGATACGCTTGTGACGCTTGCGATTCGATGATTCGGCGGATCGGTGGCCAGAGTCCTCCATCGTACGTGCACGCGACGTTCGTGGTGCCCCTGACGTAGCGATCGGGCATCAGCGATGGACAGCAGTCGCACATGGTGGGGCATACATGTAAGAGGGCAGGTCTTCCACAGTCGTCCACACATGAACGTCCCCTCATCGCGCAAGCCATAGAGTGCCCGCTGCGTCTCAGACACAATACACAGCCGGAACTGATCGAGACAACGTTCTTCTTGGAGACCTTGCTGGACGGGCTAGACGATCTCGAAGGCAAGCCGCCAAATTTGTACGTCGATTTGGAAGGGAACGATCTCTTGCGGTCAAGCACATTTTCCCTCGTCAACATACTTGTTGACGAGCGTGAAAAGGGGTACTTGATCGATGTGACGAGTCTCCAACAATCCGCTTTCGATATCACTGCTTCGGAGGGGCGCAGCTTGCGCGACACAATAGGTGTCCACGGAGATCATCAGGGTATTCCTCGACGTCCGTAATGATATCGACGCGCTGCATAGCCTGTACGGGGTCAGCGTTCAGCGCATCTGGGACTTAACAGCTGTGCGAGCTCGCGTCGAGAGACTTCTCCAAGAGATGCGTGAACCACTTTCCCAAGCGTATCGAAGGAGACTCCCAACCCCGGGTGGACCGAGAGCCAGAGATGGCGTCGTGTCGAGGACAAAGACTTCCTATTACATAACCGCCGCCACCGTGTACTGCGCTACTTGCTAGCTAAAGCTTGCGGCCTACGGAACCGTAACGGGAACTACAGGGATCCTAGGATAAGACGCATCGACCTCGCCCATCGAGGCCCAAGGGTAGATGGCCAAGGAGTGAACTCAATGCACGCTCACCCCTGCTGCCGCGGCGCAGCAGATCGATCCAATGATATACGCTCAGAGACAGCGACGAGATGCCAAGACAGCACTAGCGGTCCAGGGATCATAAGTGCGGGCGTTCCGAAGCTCGGGGGTATGCACGGTCTGACGCCTCTCTCCTACTAGCTTGCGGCGAAGCGGCACACGGGAAAGCGCAGTCTTGCGGTAACTTCCAGGTGCTCAGTCATCGGTCTATATCACAGAAGTCGTTTTGGTAGAGGCTAGGGACTAGTCAGGCATGTTTGGAGGCGCGGCTCCGTTCCTGTCAGTTGTTGAGTAGTCTGGCGCGATCGCATAGGCAAGGGGGTGGCATTGTTCTAGTAGAGCGTATCGAAGAGCGGATTGAAACTGGAGAGCAGATCTCGAGCGATGGACGGCTGGACTGCGAAGCTTAAAAGGACGGCCGGCTGTGAGTGTCCTACAATCGGGTTAGTACGTAGACAACCCGCTGTACTCCACGTTTCATCGATCGTTAGGGACTACCACTTAGTCGCTCTAGGACTCTGGGGCTTGACCGCGGAGTGCATGAGTCTCGAGACTTTATTGAAGAGGCAAAGTTTATGTCTGAACAGAGACATCCAAGTGCGGTAAGGAGGCGGTAAGAGTCGAAGGGTAAGTATATCACAACCAGCTCTGCCTTTGACCGTCGACAGACCCGTACTCAGCGCATCACCTCCTGCCTCTACCTCTCGACACTCACTTTCTTCGAAGCTCGACAAGACGATCAATTGCATTCGGAATGCAGTTCACCCTCGCTGCCTTCGCTGCGCTGGTCAGCATCATCGCGGCTACCCCAACACCTAGTGCCGGTGGTCTCCCAGGCCCACCAGCGGGCAAGTTCTCGCACGTCAAACAGCAGTGCCAGGCTCATCAGGCCAACATTCGCTGCTGCAACCTTGCCGGCGGCAACAATGGAGGCAACAACAAGTACGACATCCAAGTCGGTGACCAAAGCATCGCGGCCATCTGCAACCAGGACATCACTAGTACGTCTCTCCTATATGCCATCTTCTCAGCTACGAAAGCAGTGCGGCTAACGCAACCGCTCCGCAGAAGCCGATGGGAACAAACAGACGCAGGCCATCTGCTCGGTTACCGTCGCTTGTTGCATCGGTGACGGCTGCATTGCCATTGCCAACTAGAGTGCAGAGCCCAGGTGTGGATGCAAGGGGACCAGAAGATGGGGACCGCTTGAGTGCGATTGACACCGGAGCTTGCACGGAGGCGAAGCAGTCCCTCTGTCGAACGGGTGGATGATGCAGGGTTGTAAGTAACGTTGTTCGGCACAACCAACACGCTCCTTTGAAGGCGTCGACCTCACATCGCCCCGTCTCCTGCTGTGCTCGTCAACCGCGTGGAGTTCATGTGGTTAGTACGCTAGCGCTATGGCAAGGTGTACTTAAGCTCGGAACGGGCAGCTTAGCAGTGTAGTCGGTGACGATACGCGAACACCTGCTGTTGCATGTTCTGCTGTTGCATGTTCTGCTGTTGCATGTTCTGCTGTTGCATGTTCTGCTGTTGCATGTTCTGCTGTTGCATGTTCGGCTGTTGCTTGATTTGGCTTTTGCTGTCCCAGAGGCCTCCTGCGTCGCTGTCATGCTGTGGCCCCGGGCAACGTCCGATGTTGGCCCAAGACTTCACGTTCCCCCAATCCCGCAGGTCCTCTTGTGCCGGGTGGCGGCGCCGGCAAGGCAGTATTTGGGGTTGACCCAACGGCACAGCAGGGGAGAACGGGTCGAGGGCCGAACTTCATCCACAACTCCCAGTGACTCCGTGCGGGGACGGGGGCCTACTCGGACAACGACAAGGGTACACAGCACAAGCACAGCGAACGTTGGATTCCCCATCTAGCACCCCCCGCGAGCGAGCCGTACACTACGCTCCCTCGCACAGCCGCAAGCTGCTGCAACGCTGGGGGTGTGAGAGCCGTTGCATGGTCGTCCCCGTGGTTCCCCCCTTCCCCTTCCCCTTCCCCTTCCCTGCCGGACACAACACGCCCCATACGAGAACGCCAGCCCCATGCTCGAAGGAAACGGCCCGGGATTCCAGCCGCCCCCAACCCCCTTCGGATCCTTTCGCAGGAGACTGTGAATTCGTGTACGCCGGCTACCGTCTCTGCCCCGCCGCCGAGACGCTGCAGCCTCCCAGCCCGGTGGCCCAAGCCCACTCAGCCCACCCGCGCTCCTTACCCAGCCGTAGCCTTCTGCAGCACGTCCACCACCCTCCTCCACACCCCCCCCCTCTCCCAACCCTCGCCCCCCCCACCACCGCGGCACGACTAATGCCCCCCCCCCTTCCGGAATTTCAGCAGATCGCTCAGACTCGCCAGGCTGCAGCCATGCGCGAGGAAGTCGTGCTTCCCCAGCTCCTCCGCCGTCGCCCTGCTCTTGACATCCACGCACAGACACACGCTCAGGAAAGCCTTGAGCTCCTTGGACAACTTCTCCGGCTTCTTCAGCCGCGGCGTGCCATTGGTCGCAATGAGGTACAACGCCTTCAACGGCTCCTCATTGAGATACGGCGGCTCGCTCTCAATCATCTCAATGGCCATGATCCCCAGACTCCAGATATCCACCTTGGAGCCGTACTCCTTCTGCTTGACGACCTCGGGCGCCATCCAGTACGGCGTGCCGACCATGGTGGCCCGCTTGTTGCGCTGCTCGGTCAGCTTGGCGCAGAAGCCGAAATCCGTGATCTTGACCGCGCCGCGGGAGGAGAGGAGGACGTTGTCGGACTTGATGTCGCGGTGGATGATGTTCTGGCTGTGCAGGTGGATGAGGCCCTTGCAGGTCTGCGGGCAAACAAGTCAGCGCCGTATCCGCCTCGTAATGAATTCGCCCCCGAGAGCTGGGTCAGACTCACCTCCAGACAGATCGTGGCAATCTGATCCTCCTGGATACTGGGGTTATTATCAATGACATCCGTCAACGCCCCGCCCTCCATAAACTCCATGACGACCCACAGCTCAAACGTCTCCTCCTGCAGGAACGCATCCAGGAAATTGACAATATTGTCATGCCGGCTCTCCTTCATGACGATAATCTCATTCACAATCAGCTCCTTCCGCGGCTGGCTGCGCAGGTCCATCTGCTTGATCGCCACCTGCGCGCGCGGGCCGAACTGCCGGACGATATCCCGCGCCGTGCCTGACGGAGCATTCTCCTTGATGCGCGCGACGTACACGCTCCCCGACGCGCCCTGCCCGATCTTCTTCTGCTTGTTGTAGGACTCGAGCGGGTTGGACGGGCTGACGACGGAGCGCAGCTTCTCCATCACCTGCGCGTCCGTCATGCTGGACATGCGGACTTCCTTGGCCGGCTTCTCGCTGGGCTCCTTCTTCGTGAGCGCCATCTCGGCTTGCTTGATCGCGGCATCCTTCGACGGGGCGCCGGTGGGCTGCTTGGTCGAGACGTTGAGGGGCTTGACTTGCTGGCCCGTGGGTGTCTTGGTATGCTGGGAGCCGGACGGCTTGCGCGTGAGAGGTGCCTGCTGTCGGTCCTGCGGTTGCGACTGGCCGTTCGTCTGTGGTGCTGCTGGAGGTTTCACGGCGCCGCCATACGACGAGCCGTTCGTGCTGGGTTGCTTCTGCGGAGACGCCTTGGTAGCATTCGGCCCGGGCGGCGCGGGTGCTGGCCGTGACGCCTGCAAATTCCTAATCGGGATCGCGCCGCCTGGTTGACCATTCTTACTGCTCGAGGGCGCTGGCGGAGCCGGTCTCTGCGCGTTGTACCGGCCGTTTGACGGACTCGGGCTGGCATCTCGCGTCTCCCCGCCATACCCACCGACCTCCTGCCGAGCCATTGGTGTTCGCTCCTTCGGGATCGTCTCGTTGTACTCGCGATCTTCTTGATCCTGTCGTCTCCGCCGGTCACGGTCTTCGTCATTCCGCCGCCGCTCGGACTCTTCCTTTCTCCGCTGCTCGTCTTGTCGCCGCCGCCGCTCCTCCTCCCCGCTCTGTGTCTGCTGCAGAGGCGCCGTGTCCGATCGTTTCGGCCCGCCATACCGATCCGCCGATTGATCCCGCGGGAATGCGCTCGTAGGCGTACCACTCGTGCTCCTGGAACTCTGGTAACTCTCCAGCCTCTGTATGCCCGGCGGCTGTGGCCGGGGCGGAGCAACGCCGTTCCCAGCCGAGTATCCCAGCTGCTTCTCCCTCCCGCTGTCCACGGACGGTGTCGGCGTGAGCGATGAGTACATCTTGGGATCCTCCGCACGCAGAGTGGTATCGGTGTAAAAGCGCAGCACTTCCAT
>JAWDJV010009641.1:0-24957 GCA_033119285.1 Teratosphaeriaceae sp. CCFEE 6253
AACGTTGCGCCCATCGGCGCGTACCCGGCGCCCGTTGCGGACCGGGTGAGACGCCTGTAGCGGCGGATGACTTCACACAACGCTAGATCAATCTTCAGGTCTATGCGCGTTACCTGAGCTCGGATGTAGAGTAGACGCACTGTGTCAGTGTCGAAGCATCGTGACGTCGTTTTGCTGAGGTCGGCGATCGACGCCTCGTCGTCTGGGACAGAGTCAGCTAATGGCCTGATGTGTTGACGTTTGAGCTGCGCCGTAATACCCTGCGAGATAGCCACACAGGCATCCAGTCGGCCACCAGGTACACTCTCCATCTCAGCCTTGATCGTCTCCATACGCTCCCGCAGCCTTTCTTCTGCGTACGCATCGCAGGCTTCCTCGTCGAATTTCTTACCCTCTTTCTTCATCGCCTTTCGATGCGCACCAAACTGCAACTCGAGGAAATCGTCTTTCTTCGTGGCTACTACGACGATGGGAACGTTGGCAGCGAACTCCGACACCGCCTTGAAGAGCTTTTCAGTGGCGGTCTGTAATGTCCGGGGACTGTTGATGTCGATGCAGAACCTGAATTCGTTAGCATACTCGTTCACTGGTAGACAAGGTATCACTGCCGCGCACCAGATGACGTGCACTTGGTCAGCGACATCCACGGCCGCCGACTTCTCCTTCAGGAACTCCTCGATCGCGATGTACTCTTCGTCTGCGCCAGCTTCGAAACCGCCAGAGTCGTGGACGATCAGGTCAGGTCGGCCGTCGAATATGATCTCTTGTTGGACGTCGTGCAGGCCGCGAATCCTGTCGGAGCTTTGCGTCTATCATGGGGTTAGCTGTAATCAGTGTGATGTCCTTGTTCTGCTTCCGCTCACCACGTCAACTCCAAACGTCTTGTTGATCAGAGTGGACTTCCCCACTCCGGTGTTCCCACAGACCAGAACCCGAATCGCACCAGGGTCAGGCGCTTCGTCCACGTCCGTGTCCAGCCAGAAGCCTTCGTTGACAACGCCATCGTGCATACCCAGCATCCTGTCCCTCCAGTCTGCCAGGCTCCGTTGGAGCTTCAACTCCTTCGCCTCCATCGCAATATTGAAGTGCTCGTCCAGGAGCATGTACACAGATGGATGGATGATCACTCCCTGGGGTGCCCAGTCGCAGAAACCCTGCAGGACCGCGCTGGGTGCGAGGAAAGGATGCCGCGGCTTGCTTACAGTCAGACTTGTGCTGAGCCGCGAGCCTAGTCTGACGGCGTAGCCATCAATGTCATGCACAGATCGGAAGTCGTGCATGGTGGTGCTGATGCCATTCGCAGTAGTGCATGACCAAGGGCGTGCACTCCTCTTATCGCTTCTCGGGACGACCAGTAGCATAGGGTCGGTGGGCCACTGGCTTTCGACGGCGATGGCCAGGCCACACTTCCTCGCTTCGAGAAGCATCCACTGGAGAGGATAGAGTGCCAGGCCAGCAGTCTTTGCACATCCCCCCAAATCCGCATGGCCGCCCGTGAACCAGGCCTCCACGACACTGCGCTTCGAGTCCGAGAGATTGGTGCCGTAGAGGGTCTCGGGTACTACACTCTCCGGAAGCTTCCTGTCTTCGTGCAGAGCCAAGGCCTGCCGGATATGCTGCGTAGAGCTATTGTAGGCGATGTCTAACGCCAAGTCGCCGTGGCCCGCTCTGACAGTGTCGAATGCACCCACGAAACGGACCCGTGGGCCGGGTCTCACGCTGCCGGACGAGATGGACGAGGTCGGGCTGAGCGCGAGACTCGCGCGGTGGCCGGCCTGCCGCTCGGCTTCCTTAATCACCTTCTTGAAGTCCTTGGCATACTCGGGCTGGCCAGCGGAAGTGATCGCACCGACACTATGTAGCAGGCCTGCAACAGCGCGCGCAACAAATGCGCCGCGGCCAAAGCCAACCAGCCACACCTCGTCGTTCTCGCCGGTCAGCTGCGAGCACTTCTCGTACGCCGCCTGGATCTGCTTGACGTGGCTCTGCCCGAGCACGCTCGCTGTCAGGCGGTCCGTGGAGAAGGTGTCGTCCGCCGCGCCCGTCCAGGGGATGTAGTGAGCGTCTTGGTGGTACGCCGTCGCCGTCAGACTGTCCAGGCATCGGCCCGGCTTGACGCTGGCGAAGACTCGCTGGACGTTGGTCTGAGTACTGCAGGTCTTTGTGGGTATGCCGTCGATGCACAGCACCAGCCGGATGGGAAGCATCGCGTCGTGTGTGCGGGTTGTCCGTCGAGTAGACATGGGATGCGCGAGCACCAGAACATATCATCGACCGTCCAAAGCTTCCAGCTGCGAATGCCGATCATCAGCTGAGGATCGACCGACGCCGCCAATCGCCAATCGCAATCGCCAGTTGATTGCGAAGTGCGCATGCGAATGCGGCGGGACCATTGCATGAGGCGCAGCGGTCTGGGGGCCGAAATCCTGGACCACGTGTACCAGTATTCTACATGTAGCCACGATGGCTGAGCGCGAGGGATGCGCTCACCAACAATGCAATCTAGCAGTGGCGACGCGTGTTGCAAGCACCGATGCGCCCAAGAGAGAACAATGTGTGCAAGTCTGATGCATCTGAACATATGGTCTATCTACATAACGGATCGTACACTACATAACGTTTATCGTACAGCCTCGCCGCCTGAGGTGCCTACTGAACATTGTCAAGTCCGCAGAACAGCTCCACGGAGCTGGTAGCAACAGCTCCTAGTCCAACACCCTCTCGTGAGATCCGTTGTAAGGGACGTCTTCGTCATTAGTGGTAATTATCGGCGGAAGCGGTGACACGCCAGCGTGTACCAACTCCGCTGCTCTCATCATAATATAGAGCGTCTCTTGGCTCCTCGCGATCGGAGAGAGATCCGCCTGGAGGGACGGGCCATCGCAGACACGAGCTTTGTCGATTCAACATCGTTCAATACACGGTCGGTATGATGCATGAGACGTCCATCGCATCTTCGAGCTCCCAATCGATCCAGCTGCCTTGCAGGAAAGGGTCGACAGCTTGGAGCGGCCAGTCATCACTCTGCACGACAGGCGGCACATCGTACTCGGGGCGGAGTAGGAGGCAGCGGTTTGTCTGTGTTGTAACGACCCGGCTGGGAAGTGGTAGTGAGGAGGTGCCGAGAACCGTCTGAAGGACCACGCTTCCTCTTTTTGAACGACGCGCTGGCCGTGGACGGTGCGACGACGACCGCGGACCAAGTGCCGGTATTCCAGTCCGCAGTGTGGTGTCGCGGGGCGGAGGTCAGATGCTCAACAGGGGTAGGGTCCGGGATCATCTTAACTGTAGCACGACTTGAGGGTCCGGCGGATTGGCTGAGGGTGGCTGGGTGGCCACTGGGCAGAGCGGTCGCGGTTGCGGGTAAGGCTGAGGAGGCAGAACCGGTGGACTGTTGCAAGTCGGCAAGAAGAGCTTGTCGGGTATGGTACTCGAGCATGGAGTGCTGAGCCCTCCTGACCAATCCGTTGAAGAACTCATCGACATCCCAGAACCCTGTCTCGCGCTTCGGATCGGCTTCGTCGAATTGCCCGTGCTCCAGGCGATCCCAGAACCACATGGCGTTGACGTCGTCCCATTCGAAGTATTGCCAAGCGTCAGGCGGCAGGCGGTTTCGTTGGCAGTAGAGCGCAACGACTTGGGCGACCGAGCGAGGGCCGTCTGTCGTCGCAATGATGATATCGTCGCGAATGCTGGCCCGTACTCGCTTGCTGTGTGAGCCTGGCCCCGTAGTCGCTGCATGTCTGGCGTGCTGGACCACGTGCGAGTGGTATGTGGCGAGGCGGTGATCGTAAGCGTGCGCCCCGGGTATCTGGATGTAGGCACTGCAATGCGGACAGCCCAGTCCGATCTTGACCGGCACGTCGTACTTCGCGAAGCCGAGCCCGTGCTGCGGGTCTCGTCTCCTTGCGAGAGTACAGTGTCCCTCGGGCCCATTCATGTCGATCTCGCGTTCCGCCTCATGCTGGCAGTTATGGCATTTGTAGCGAGTCAGATTGACCTTCTCGCAGTAGTCCCGCATGTGCTCCAGCAAATCATTGGTGCGTCCGCAGCTCTTCGGACAACTGGGGCAGAAGAATCGGACGATCCCGTGGCTTCGCACATCATCGGAGTATTGCGTGATCACGGAGGCGAATGAATTTGGCCGGGACGTGTGTGAAAAGATTGAGTGGGCTGAGGAGGAGCTTGCCGAAGATGCGAAGGACGCGCGATTGTCTGGGAAGGCGTCAGCCGACGAAAAGACTCGTCAATGAAACCCACACAGGCGAGCATACCTCTGGCCCAGCGCTCAACTTCAATGAAGCTTGATGCCACCTGGTCGATCGGCACGCCTTGGATCGCGGTGATGTCCTTCTTCAAGGCCGCGAAGCTTGAGTTCAGCAGCTCCTTGGGCATGCCATGGAGAGCCATGACATCTTCCTTGACATGCACCAGGTTCAGGTAATGCTTGATCAGCCCCTTATCCATCTTCTGGGCCAGCCCTGAAGACTCCGCGCTCTTGTACAGCTGCTTCGAGCTCATCTTGCGGATGCGCACCAGGCGCTGGCGACAGATGGGATGCTGTGGTGTTGGTGAATGCTGCCAAATGAGTGTGGTGGGAAACGACAGGCTGCCGCTCCGGAGCGGGCTTGGTGTGCTGCGTAGACAAAGGGTACTAATACATGGTGGGAGGATTGAGGAAGATGGAGAAGGCAGAAGGCAAAGGCCATACCACATTATTTGTTGCGCCCGTCACCCGCTGACCACCACCCCTGCGCAACCGAGCTAACCTCCGCCGCATGGCTGCGGCAACGCAGCCACCCGCAGGATTCCCAATCTCGCTCCGCATCTCCTGCAGCGCCGGCGATGACAGCAGGACGCCCGGGAGGGATGTTCGACTGGTGGACCCTGTGCGCACGACCAAGCGTATCGTCGGTGTCCAGAAGCTCGAGGGTTCGCTTCCATGTCGCTCTCGTCGCGAAAGGCCTCCCTCCTGCCCTTCCCCGCCATGATGACGGCGGTCGATGGTGGATGGATCATCCGGGTACCTTGCAGTAGTTCTGCCGAGCAGATACGAGGGCGCTTGGATCTCCTGCAGGCCGGCGCTTCTGCGTCGGAAGTCGCGGCGACAGGCTGAAACACCCACATCTCGGACCTTGAAACCAATGGGCGACCCGCCGGCGGCCCTACGCACTTTGCAGCCACCGTGAACAGGAGGGGCGAGAGCCGCGCGCTGGGGTGAGAGCCGCGCGTCGAAGACGAAGGTGACGCATGTCGAGTGTGGAAAGTGGGTGCAGTCAAGTGTGCTGCCGCCTGCTCTTGCAAACCTGAAACGCTGACCGCGACCCCTGGGTCGACATGAAGTGAAGTTGAGGAGAGTTGCCTTCTTCTTGGCGTGGACATTGAACTCTTGGCAGGCACACGAGCGAACATGCGACGATGTGTGCGGGCGCAGCAGTGAAAATTTGCATGCGCTCGCCGTCGTTGAGCTTTCTGCGGGCGCAGACGACGAATGCTCAAAAGCACGATGGACACTCCGTCCTGCTCACCTTTCGCAACAACGCTAACTGCAGTGCTCGTACTCAAGGGCAACAACTTCGACGTCTTCATCGCGCTTCCGGAACAGCTGAACTGAATTCAGTCCTCTCGAATCGAATCAGTATGTACACCACTGAAGATCGTCGCTGATTGCGCTGATTGTGAGCCAGAAAAAGTAGCGCCTCGGAATCCACATGGCACCCTTCTTGAACTCGTCCAGCAGCATTGACCTGCCTACTTCCAATGGCACGGCGATCTTCGACAAGCTGCTGAGCGACGACAAAGCCATGACGGTGATGGCCGACGCGCGCATCGTACTTCCCATCCTGGTGATCATCCTCACCGTCATCTTGAAGATCTACCAGATCCTCATCGCGAAGCGGACACTGGACGTCTTGCGCGACATCAAGGTGAATTTGAGGTGTTTCTTCGTTCTTGGTACGCTGTTGATAGATATTGTAGAAGGCTGGGCTGCCTGAGGCGTAGGAGCAATTGGGTTGCTGGGTTTGGTGTCGTTGAGAGGTCGACGCAGCCCTGCGGGACAGGGCACAAATCGGTCGTTCGGTTGGCGTCCTGGGATTGGGATTGTCCTGTGGGCCGGCTCGGCTATGGCGTTCCTTGATACCCTCTTGTAGATACCTTGATCTCATCGTGCCTCAGTCATGCCGTTCCCTCATTCACTCCTTTCCAAGCATGTCTATCCGCTCCGAGCCGGTCCTATGCATGACACCCGTCGTCGGATACGACTGGCTCATTTGATTGCCGAGATCCGTTCTTCTCGAGCCAAGGTGGGCCTCGAGCGTTCTTTTCGAGCCAAGGTGGGCCTCGAGATCTCGTGTCACCGTCTGGCTTCTGGCCGTCGCGAGATAGTGGCGATCCGAGAGCACTCTCGAAAGCTCTGGGCCGCGTCTCTGAAGACTTTCGATCTTTGCCTTTATAGCCTTCCCCACAGAGCTGTGTGGAATCAGCGGACCCCGAGCAGCTGCACGGCGCCCATCGTGTGTTCTCAAGGCTGGCGACTGCGTCGGCCTGGCGCAATCCAGTGGTCCCCGATCCGGGTGCCTTGCCACCTTTTCTTCACGGCCCCTCGTACTCATATACCAGCCTAGTCTCTGCCTTCTTGTCTACGGACCCCGTTGTAAGCACCCTGCGAACGAAATTTCCGCCCTCGAATGTCCACACCTGCACAGCCTTCCACTCCGTCGATCCCAGGCCCGCGACCTCACTCTCGATGACCTCGTCGCCCTCGCCGAGTCCTTCCGTGAAGAAGCTCTCCCGCCCCTGCAGCTCCGAGACTCTGACCCATCGACTCCGCGACCTCACTTTGCCGAGGAACGCGTCCTTCGTCTCTCGCCACCCAGAATCGGGATCGCGGGGGTACCATTCCTCCTTGACGGCGGGGATGCTCGCGGTGGTCGATTGGGCGATATGGATCGAGCCGTCATCAGACTGAGTGACAGCGAGGTTGACGGGGGCGTAGGAGACGGCTTGACGGATCAGAGCGTTGAAGCCTTGGATCTCGAGGACGGGGGAGACGTCGGAGGAGAGGTCGCGGCTCATGGACCATTTGCCGGCGAGGTCGTGGAGAGACTTCTGGTCAGGCATGGTAGGACGCGAACTCGATATGAGTGCGCGTTGAGGGATGGATGAGGATGGCTAATGAGGTTAGGACATAGACATGTCTGTGTCGCGATGCGATGATGCTCACATGTATGCGCTGGCCTTGGCACCTCAATGCGCCTGTGAACCTCGCTGTCTGCCGTCTCCACCTCCATCACTTGTCGCTGCATCATGCACGTCCACGGCCGATAAGACTGCAGCATGACGGACGACGGCAGCGCTGAGAAAGGCAAGACTGCCTACCTCTCTCAGTCTCGAGTGTGCCGCGAATATGATGGATGCTACGTCAACACCTAACGACGACCCTCAACGACGATGGCCGATCAAACTGGCAACAGCCCGCAAGTACGGCGCCAGGATGATACAGCGTCAATCTCGACCTCGCGGATCAGCTCGACCCACGCCGAGCACTCCGGTTCGCCTGAGAGTTGGAGATCCAGCAGAGGCGTCCGCTATCACGCCCACCGCTTCCTCAGGGGCATCGGCCTCGTCACCGTCTACAACTCGCCCGTAGACGCGAAGCTCATCCTCGCCCAGCGCTTCGTCCGCGTCTTCGCATATGGCCTCGTAGCCCTCAATCTCGCCGCATACCTGGCGGCTCTAGGCATCTCAGAGACGCAGATCGGAGTCTTCTTCGGCCTCACGTTGGTGGGCGACCTCTTCATGGTCATGCTCTTGACCCAATTTGCACATGTTGTCGGACTCAAGGTTGTGCTCGTGACCGGCGCTGTCTTGATGACCGCCAGCGGGCTCGTCTTCGCCTGCTCGGACGACTACCGGGTTCTTTTGGCAGCTGCCGTATTTGGCGTGATCAGCCCAAGGTGAACACGACACATCAGAGCACCTACTCGTATTGCTAACAGGAGCCTGATCAGTGCTACCGAAGTCGGTCCGTTCAAGAGCATCGAAGAATCTGCGCTGTTCACACTAGTCACGCACAATATCGTCGACGTCTTGTCCTGGTACGGCACAGCCGAGTTTACCTCTATTGCCGTCGGGGTAGCCGTGAGCGCCTCCATCACAGATTATCTGCAGCGCACCCAGGCCTGGAGCTTTGTGTCGGCATGCCGTGCGATCTTTCTGCTTTACGCTACTATCGGCGTACTGAAAATCATCCTGTCAAGCTGCTTGAGCCATCGGATTGAACCATGGCACCATCGAGACAAGGAGGGACGAGCAGTACAAGATGCAGAACAGCAGCCCACGCCATCATCTTCGGCCGCTGAAGAAGTACACGAACCGCTGCTGGCGCCGACGCCGTCAATTCCCGTGCCACCCGCTTCCAAGCAAGGCTATTCGGTCTTCTCACTCGACAAGAGAGAACGTCTCATACTATTGAAGGTGTGCACGCTGATGGCGTTTGACGCCTGTGCCGTCGGGCTGTCATCCGTGTAAGACAAGCATCGACATTCTCTGTATGCCTCCTGACCCGATTGTAGACCGTGGCAGACGTACTTCGTGCGCACAGGCTTCGACGTTCCAACCTCGCAGCTTGGGACGATCTTCTTCATCAGCAACATGCTGGCCGCTGCAGGCACCATCTCGTCCAGTGCCCTCGCGCGAAGGATGGGCAACATGATCGTACGCCGCATCTTGAAGATGAGACCAAGCAGTGAGCTGACGATGGCATGCTTCAGACGCTGGCCGTCACATACTACCCAGCGGCAATCATCATGCTCTTCTTCGGCTTACCCGATACCATTAGCATCCTGCTCGTGCTGATCCTCGTCGAAGGATTCCTGTCGGTCATCTACGTTGCGCCGCGGAATGCCTTGATCGGCAGGATACTGACGCCGAGCAAAAGGGTAGCGTCCCTGGGCGTCATGAACCTCGTCAAGATGACCACTAATGCCTCGGGCTCCTTTCTAACTGGTGTGCTGGCTGACCGAGACATGTTCTGGCTGGTCTTCGTGCTTGCGGGAGCGCTTAAGATTGTCTACGTGACCGGCATGCTCTATACATTCCTTGCAGTTGACCGGCGGATGACCAGGGATGAAAATGAGAGAGCTCACGAGGCTGAGACGTGACCACAAGCTCATTGACTTGAATCTGGCCAAAGTATCCAGCCACAGTATTCTTCGTCTTGAGCGTTGCCGCCCCACCGACCCGGGCAGGCATGGGCCCTTGCCTTTCACGTCAGCTCGCCAGCACCTGCGGTCTGGATCAAGTCTCGCCTGCGCGAAGATACGACCTTCACCAGAGACATCTACCGAAACGTCCAACGACTCGGCCGGATCTTATCCGCAACAGTAAGTGATCTCCCTCTCCTTGTCGCTACAAGCAAATCAGCACATCCGCCAACATAGCCGGCAAGCAAGGATGGAGACTAATTACACAGTACTCCCCAAGCTCTGCCACCCAAAGACGAAGCTCCCGACATACGCTCCGATGAAGATGCTGATGATGACGTAACCATTGTAGTACATGGCCAGCAACATGATCAGGTACGCCACGGCGAACTGCAGCATGTGCAGCAGCGTTCTCACCGCCTGCTGCAGGAGCGTGAGCATGATGCGATGGGGCGGCGCAATCGGCGTAGAGATGCTTTGGGCGGTAGCCGTACTCGTCGGCAATGCCTTCCCGTAGCGGACAGAGATCTTGCAGGAGTTGGGTCCGCCCATGCTCATGTCCATGCCTCCGCTTGTTGACGAGGGCATCGCGGCGGAGGCGGTGGATGTCATCGCCGTCGCCCAGTCGCTCGTGCCGGCGGAAGTCATGTCCATAATTCGCGTGTCGAGAGTGGCACGTAACGGCGAGACGGTGTGTCAATCGTGGGACGGATACCGAGAGCCTGTGAGCGGGTGGGAACGGTTATGGAGTCGGATGCGCTCGTCGCTGCGCGTGTTTGAGATTCCGTCGACATGTGCTCGATCTGAGCGGCAGCAAGAGCGACAGGCGAGTGCGGACATATGAGCAATTTATAGCTTGGCGCGGCGCGAGCAGCGTGACTCCAGCGAAGCCTTGACATGCCATACCGGGCCTCAAGAAGCTTCGTCAATAGTACAACGTACCAGATCGTAATCCTACACTCAATGCCCATGCCCAAACACCCCCAACAGCAAGGGTAAGAGCATCCCGCCGACCGTGACAAGCGTATCGGTCAATCCCGGCTTCTCTTCCCTCGCCGTCTTCGCCGCCTGCCCGTAGATCCCCGAGCCATCCTCCATCGATGAGACGCCCGTGTAGCCGTTGCCCTCCGCTTCGCCACCGTCACTGTGTCCAGAGGACGACTCCTGCATGGTATGCACGGCCACATAGAGGAAGGTGCCTCCACTAAACAGCAGCAGAACGCCTGTAGCGAACTCGGTGTTTGTGCTGTCACCCAACACAGATGAGCTGTATCCGAGCAGATGGGCGCCGGACCAGGTCAAAAGAGCACCGACAGGCGCAGCGAGCGAGAAGATGATCAGATGTGCTCGTGCGCCGCGCTTAGAGAGGCCTTGCTTGAGCAGGACTGAGGTCAGGCCGAAGGCCGCCGGGGCTTTGTGGATCATGAGCGCCAAGAAGATGATGAAAGTGAGCCGGCTAGTGGTCGTACTTGAGGCACCGAGCGCGATGCCGTCTGCCGCACCGTGGATCACTAAGCCGATAGTCGTCGAGCTTGGCCGTGCTTCGCCTCCTGAGTGAGCGTGAACGCTGGAGTCGAAGGTGGCTTGGGTGGGCGTCTCAACTGCACTTGCGGATGAGCTGGGGCGGGCGTTGTCGAAGCTGAAGGAGTTGAGGCTTATGCTGAAGCGGCGTGGCTGAGACGAGGTGGCGTGTCGCGGGAGCATATCAATGAGGTACATGAGGACGAAGCCGGAGACGAGGGAGAGGCCAACCCAGGCATGTGGTTCCCGATCGTGGCCATCGTCTTCGTCGTCGTATACGTCATACCCTCCGGGATCGGTTGGCTGCTCGCTAGCGATCTCGCCCTCGTCCGGGAGCGCTTTAGTCGCGGTCGTGACCAGATCACTGGGAGCAATGGGAGAGTCACCGTCGAGTCCCGGGAAAAGGTCTTTGCTCGACTCAACGTCCTCACGCGACATCAGCACACCCCTTGTCTCCAACCCGAACCAAGAAGCGGGCTCCCTTCGTATTGCGGCCGCTCTCCCTGCGTGGCTGTGCCGACTCCCACCAGCCGCGTACAGCGTCTCCACACCTTCCGGTATGATGATGACTAGCGCCGTCCCGACCAGCACCCCCGTCCCCAACGCTGTGATCAGTCGCAGTTGGCGCGAAGACAGGGAGAGGGTGAGGGGCAGGATGCCGGCGAGGAAGGACCTACCGACGCCATCAGACTCCGGTGAGAAGGGGTAAAGAGCGAGATAAGAGACCTACGCAGTGCCCATGACTATGCACAGGAAGAGGAGCATGGGGAGGCCGTCCCACATCTTGGTCTATTGAGGCCAGCGGGCCCGGGTTCGCGTGAGGTCTTGCGGGTCGCTCCTGCTTTGGCGTGAAGGATGGCCTTACTGCATCGCCATTGCGTCGCTCCCGGAGCCTTGCTGCCTGCGTCTCGAGGTGAAGTCGGAGTGCAGTGGACAAGAGTCCTGTCCGCGAGTCGTTGGCGTGAGTGTGAGGTCGACGGAAACTCTCGCGGCGCACAGACCAGCCACTTTGACGCGCCTCGCGTCGAGCTGAACGCGCACCTGGAACATCCCGTCTCTCACCCTCGCACCACACAGCCGACCTCATCAAGTCCTCGCGGCTTCTCCAATATCGTGACTTCTTTCCTCCTACGCGACCGAGTCGGTCATAGACGCGCGGAGACAGCCACGATGGAGGTGGACGACGAGCAGCTCGCGGCGCACGTCTCGGAGTGGTCGACTTCGACCAACGACTGCCTGAAGATTGAACTGGTCAATGGCAAGGAAACTTCCGGCCCCTTCTCGCCCGCATTCACCTACCCTATCTTCGGCGAGGAGGAAGTCATCTTCGGCTATGAGGATCCTGTCATCAACTTGTCTTTCGCCGCCCACGATCTCACGCCGCATCTGGAAATTACACACGGCGACTTATACCCGGCGCAAGGCGATGTGAAGCCGACGGATATCCGCGGGGCGCTTGCCGACTTCTTGCCGGAGAGCGCGTTCCGGGAGGTCAGCAGAGATGAAGCACTGAAAGATCCGGACGCGGCGAGCTTCGTGCCACCTGGGGAGAAGCTGGGTGGATACAAGCAGGACGAGAAGCGATATGAGGTCTGGTGCTCGAGTCTGGCGGATGAGAGGGCACGGCGACTACTGGAGAACATGCAGATCCTGGTCCCGATGTTCATCGAAGGCGGCACGATGCTATCACTAGGCCAGGATTGGTCGACGCAGAGGTGGAAGCTCTTTCTCCTCTACGTCGTCGAAAGCAAGCCAAAGCCAGACACATCGCGATACTCACTTGCGGGCTACGGCACCAGCTATCGCGTGTTCGCCCTCCCCAAACAGCTTGGCGCCGACGCAACCGACATCCTTGCCTTCTCCGGTGCACCCTTGTCAGACTTTCTACTCCACGCCAGCGATGCGAAAGTGCCCAGCACATCGCCCCTCGACCTCCCGAGCAGAGAACGCCTCTCCCAATTCTTGATCCTCCCACCCTTACAAGGCACCGGCCACGGCCAGCACCTCTACAACACGATGTACACCTACCTAGCCGCACCGCCAAACGTTCGGGAATTCACCGTCGAGGACCCCAACGAAGATTTTGATGACCTGCGCGACCTGTGCGACCTGCTCCACCTGCGGCAGCACGTCCCAGAATTCATGGCGTTGAGAATCAACACAACGATCAAGGCAGAGGACATGCTGCCGTCAGTTCACATCCCCACACACCTGATCGTCGACGGGGCCGCGCGGGAGCGGATAAAGGTGCAGACGAAGATGGTCGATCGACAGCTCGACAGACTGGTGGAGATGCACACCCTCTCCTTCATCCCTGCCTCGCATCGCAGTCGGAACAGGATCACGCGCAAGGACCGGAGCTCGAACGGACACGACAGAGCGTATTACTTCTGGCGGCTCTACGCCAAGCAGCGCCTGTATATCCACAACAGGGATCAGTTGATACAGCTGGAGAAGGACGAGCGCGTGGAGAAGCTCGAGGCGGCGCTCGACAGTGTGCAGGAGGGATATGTAAAGATGCTTGAGAAGGTCGTCAAGCATGCCGGGCGGAGCAGCAATGGCCAGGGCGCTGTGGCTGGCAGTGGTGAGACGGTCGGGGGTGCGGTGAAGCCCATCGCGAGGAAGAGGAAGGTCGTGCAGGATGACGAGGACGACGAAGAGGTCGAGAGTAAAGAGGTGGCGGCGGAGCCGGCCACGATGAATGGGCGCAAGAAGACCAAAGTCGGTCGAGATGATCGATCATAAACCTGCCGGTGGTCGAGGGTGACTTTAGCGAAGGCGTTCCGGCGATTACGATAGGTGCGGCTTCTATCTCGCGGGAGGGGGATTAAGATATAGCGCGCGGGTACCTCGACAATATGTCTAGTAAATATTTCTACCCTACCGTAGCGCCTAACGGTACTAACTACGGGTATAACTACTTAGCGCCCGTTAGCTAATAGTTACTACTATATTATAAATAAATTTAATATTACGCTATAGGTATACTTTTAATAGTATTATTAATCTAAGATAAATTAAAGCCCTTAATATATACTTTCTAATATACTAAGTCTTATTTTATATAGCCGTAGTATTATCGATAGTAGAGTACGCTTACTAATAACTCTATAGTATATTAGAGATAGATAGCGCTAGCTAAGATAGCTTAGTATTATAGATAAATAATATATATACTAAGGTTTAATATAGTTTAGTACTTAATAAGTTAGATAAAGGAGAGAGGAAACTCTTAACTATATTCCGATAAGAAAAAGTTAGATACTAAGATTATATATAGGCCTAGTCTATATTTAAGCTTAAGGCTCGCCCTTTATATTATCCTCTTTTACTAGTACTATTTTCTAGGCCTTCTATATAATATATCTTATAGTCCGCTATATAATCTATAGTAAGAAAAGCTTATATTCCTTAGGGATGTTACGAACGTTATAGTATATAACGCGGAAGACTCCGTACGAGTAACTTACTCTATTAGGCGTCCGTCTTAGCGTATAGAGCAAAACTAGTTACGTAACTAAGGTTGCTCTATTACTCTATTACTCTATAGTTATAGAGTATATAAAGTATATAGAGTAGGACAATAAGATACAAATCTCCTTTATATATATCGCGATAGATCTCTATATAGGTAGTTCGTATTTAACTTATGTTTTAATCTAACTAAAAGGTCTTTATATACTAATACTTAGTAATTTACTTAGAGAGGTTTATTAGGTTCTACTAATATAGAGAGAAGTATTCCTATACCCGTGTCTTAATACTAACTAAGCCTACCGAGCTCTATTACGTTAAGACGACTTTATCGGATTGTAATACTTTAAATACCCTTAAGGACTTAGTAGTTCTTTAGATACGATATGTCTTCTATCGATAGAAGCGCTAGTACGGCCTCCGCTATACGCTCTAGAAGCGATAATAAAATAAAGGTCGCTAAGCCCGACTTCTTCTATAGAGACCGATATAAGCTCGACGACTAGCTTAACTAGATTCTCTTATACTTTAAGATAGAGGAGGTTAGAGAGGACAAGTAGTATCTTACTACTACCTCCTACCTTAGAGGTAAAGCCTAATAATAGATTCGACCCCGACTTACTAATAAGTTACTACGCGATACTAACTTAGAAGGAATCTTTACGAACCTTCGATCGTTTATTATAAAGATACGCTCTATTTATAGACTTAGTAACGACTAATAAGTCGCGATTCGATAGATCTAACACGTTACTTAGAAAGCGTTAGTATCGTAGTTTACCGCTAAGTTTACTAAATACGCGGCTAAGACTAAATAGGACGACAACGCCTTACGTACTATATACTACCGTAGACTTAAGGACAACCTAAAAGACGAGCTTATACGCTACGGAGTAGATTAATCGACGCTATCGCTCCTATAGCGAGTAGTAATCGAAGTTAATAATAAGCTTTATAAACGATCTATAGAAAAACGACACAACTATTAGGACTACGGACGATCTAGCTATACTACTAACGGCTAGTCCGGAGGTAAGTAACGTCGCGATCCTAATGCTATAGAAATCGACATTATTTAGAAACGTCCTATAAACTAAGGACGGGGTAGAGGATAGAAGGGTAGATACTAAGCCTAAGGGAACAAGCGAGAAGATAGAAAGTACTATAACTATTAGAAGATAGGATACATTATAAAGGACTACCGTAGCCGCAAGGTGCAACTATAGTAGCGTAAGGCTAATACGTAGCCTTATAAGGTTAACGTTATAACTAGAACGGACAACGAGTTACCGATCGAAACGACTCGCGACGAATACGACACTACGGCTTAAGAAGAGCCTAAGTACGCTTAGATATATTAGACGGCTTGCTACGACGACTTATATACGACGTATTAGTCCTCTAAGAATAATAAAGGGTATTTCCCTAACCGCCTACGTAAGTATCGCAAGGAACTTAACGTTATTAAAAGGTATAGATAGGACACTATTTACGATAACCTCCCTCTAGATAACTAAGTACTAGTATTACGTCTACTATTACTATAGTAGGCTAGAGACGACGGCTATTACGCCCGAGGAAGGTCTCTACCTCTACTTATATAAGAGGATATAACTCTATATAACAACTACGAAAACTCTTTAAAAGAAGAGAGCGACACCGAATTAACTAAATAGGCTATAGTACTCTAGAGTACGAGACAACCTAATTACGACTAAATTATAGACCTAGGAGTACTATTAGAGGTCGACGGTTCTATTACTAATTAAGTACTAACGCCGGAAGAATCTAAAGACGAATATTCCGACGACGACAAACTAGACGACAACGAGGTACTTAACTTTATAGTCGATAGACTAGAACTAATCCGACGGATAGTCCTCTACCTAGCCTAACGATTTAAAGAGATATTTCCTAAGATATCCGGGAAGCGACGACTATACCCTTACGAGTTTAAGTAAACGATACTCTAACTACGATCTATATTCTAGACCTATAGACAAATTAACAACCTTAAGGACTATAATTACTTATACGTTTAAGAGGCCGTACTAATAGGAAGTATATTCTATCTAAGCGGAGGATACCTTACGCTAATAGAAATTGCTATCTTTAGACAAATAAGAGATCGTATACGTACCGTTATATAACGATATAAGGAGATCGAGCAAATCTAGGTTAAATACTAGAACGATAAGACCTTAGAGTAAGAAATAAAACGGCAATATATAAACTATATCTTATTGTAGTCGATACCTCTACTTATACTAAACGGAATAATACTTACGACCTCTATAGGAAGGATCTTTAAACATTACTAAGCTACGCTTAAGGGATAAGTTACGATAATATAGTACGGAGGAAGGATTATATTTAGATCTAAGGGTAGACCCCTTAATTAGGAAATCTACCTCGACAATATAAGGACCTCCGCCGCATAGTTAAAAAACTAATAAGACCCGTTAATAAGAGTAGATTACGAGAACTTAACAATACGAATACTTAGACGACTTTAGTACTAGTCTTCCGTACTAAATACATTGTAGATAGATACGAAACCTACGCTATAATTAACTTCGGAGCTAGCGAAACATTTATATTATAACGGTTTGTAAGCTACTACGGGATCGCTACCCGAAAGAAGAAAGACGGCGGATACGAATTAACGGCCGTCGATAGCTCGTTACTACCTAACGTAGATAGTAAGACAATACTACTATAACTAATCTTCTAATAGTACTACGAGACGGTTGTCTTAGATGTTGTACCTATAGCTAGATATAATATCGTTCTAGGTACTCCTTAGTTAGAACGATACAACCCCTATATCGAATAGAGGAAACGAGTACTTACCTTTAAGAGATGTCTTTACGTTATCGACATTAACCCTTTATATTAGTAGAGTTCGGTAAAGGATAAGGAAAGGACGGACATATAACTCCGCTAACCGACAACGACGCTATAGTATAGCTTAAGTTCGATAGACACTAGTAAGGTCCTATAGGGTTATAAGGTTAGAACTAATAAAGGACATAACGTACCTTCGGACATCCTTAAAGAGTTCTAAGGATTAGGGTTAGGGGTTTAAATAGCTCGCTATTTAACGCCTAGCTATATAGTATATACTTAAAGACAAACCTCGGAACTACTATATCGTCTATCGGATCGAACATCTAGTAACCCCTAACGTAGCGCTCCGTCTTAGCTAATTCGTATCTATCTACGTAGTCGTTATCGTAGCTTTCTCGATTACTAATAGATAGTCGACACTTAATACTTGTTGCCGAGTCCTAAGCTCTATCTACTTATAAGAGGGCGAGCCGTCTAGCTCTAATCCCCGCGGCGCCGAGAGTCGTATAGTACTCCCTATCGCGCTAGACATTGCCGCGTCGTCGTCTAAACGTCCGTAGCCTAACCCGCCGTTATTGTCGCGGGATCTATATAGTTTGCCGTCGAGAAGGCGAGGCGATGCCCGTAGTTACGTAACCTTAGAACTCCCCGGGTCGTAGATAACCCTTTGCCCTCCCTTCGATAGTAAAGTAGCGTTCTCTATATACCTAAAGGAGTATACCCCTATCGCCGTCTTCTAACCGCTTTCCCCCGTCCTCGACTAGCCCCGCTAGCTAAGTCTAAGGTACCCCTTTTGTTCCCTCTACCGTAGTCCCTTCTAAGGTAGGCTTTCTCTAGTTATTAAATCTCTAGAGTCTAGGTCGCTATCCTACGTCGCGATATCGATACGACCGTCCCTCCTCTCGTAGACTCCTCGTATCTACCCTCGTAAGACCGCCCCCTCTCTTAGTCCTTACCCTAACCCGGCTACTTTTCGCGTCCTCTTAAGACTCCTCTTACTCGCCGCCTCTCTCTCTCCCTCTCCTCTTCTTCTCTCTCTTCCTCCCTTTCTTCCGCGTCTTCTTTCTCCCTTTCCTCTCTCTTCTTCTCTCCTTCTCTTCTTCTTCTTAACTTCTTCTTTCTCTCTCTCCCTCTCTACTTCCGGTACTTTTTACGTCCTCCTAAGACTATAGTACTTTTTACGTCCTTCTAAGACCGCGGTGCTTTTTACGTCCTCTTAAGACTACTAGTCGTATTTTACGTCTACTTAAGACTTACGGTCGTATTTTACGTTTACTTAAGATACGGTCGTATTTTACGTCTACTTAAGATAGTCTACTTTTTACGTCCTCCTAAGACTACCGGTCGTATTTTACGTCTACTTAAGACGGTCTACTTTTTACGTCCTCTTAAGATAGCCGGTCGTATTTTACGTCTACTTAAGACGGTCTACTTTTTACGTCCTTTTAAGATAGCCGGTCGTATTTTACGTCTACTTAAGACGGTCTACTTTTTACGTCCTCCTAAGATAGCCGGTCGCATTTTACATCTACCTAAGACGGTCTACTTTTTACGTCCTCCTAAGATAGCCGGTCGTATTTTACGTCTATTTAAGACGGTCTACTTTTTACGTCCTCTTAAGATAGCCGGTCGCATTTTACGTCTACTTAAGACGGTCTACTTTTTACGTCCTCCTAAGATAGCCGGTCGTATTTTACGTCTATTTAAGATAGTTTGCTTTTTACGTCCTTTTAAGACTAAGGTTTAAAGTAAGTACGCTTAGTTTCGTTTATTCCGACTCTAATAGCTCTATAGCCGTTAGCTCTACCCTCTATATGTCTCTTAGTACCCGACTAATCTCGCGAAGGAACTCCCTAGCCCTTATAATATAGCCGCGCTTAAGGAGCTAGTTAATCCTTATATATAGAATGCCCTAGCTCTTAAAATCCCCCTCTCTATTTCGAAATTCCGTCCTTTCCCCTCTTAAGAGAATTATAGGAACACCTAGCCGTTAATACGTCTTATAGCCTTATATAAAGAACTTCCCGTACCTATAGATATGTTCGTATCGAAATACCCCTAACCGATACCGAACTAGGTCGCTCTATATTGTACGGTCGGCCGAGAAGGTAATATCCGCTAAAAACAACCCTCGATCTATCCGCGTCGCTATCCCGATTACCTTCGTTAGTCTCTATCGATCTCCTTTCGCTACTACTACCGTCCTTCGGTCTACCCTTAGCTAGCTCCGAAGTATCTTCTTTGTTAGAATAAGGCTAGTATTGTATTCGTAGAAGCCCCGCTATATCGCTCTACCTTTAAGGCTCGAGGTAAAGCTATATAGCCGGGGAGCGATCGTATCCTCTACTAGTAGCCGCACTAGAGGATTTGTCGGAGGGCTTAGTACGACCCGTAGGCGAAACGTCGCTTAGAGGTATACGAAACGGTCTCTTATCGGTATTAGGCCTAGGATGTTCTCCGCTACATTCGCCTTTCTTAGGTCGGCCCGTACTACCTACGCTATTATATCTTTATAATCCGCCGCTACGTCGTTAAACTCCCTTTTATACAATCTAGCTTTCCCGTTCGGTCGTATCTCGTTTACTTACGCCGACATTAGCGGTACTCCGTATTCCTATATTGGCGCTAGGAATTGTCCGTATACCCGAAGGCGGTACGTAACGCCCTAGTCGTCTACCCCGATACTTAGCTAGTTCGTAATCGCCTTCGCTTTACGAAGTCGATCCCTTAGTAACTCTCTAAACGTAATACCGTCTACCGTTACCGGAAACCCGAGATATATATATTAGTCTACTACGGGTATTACCTCGTCTCCGGCCTATATCGCCTCCCTATCCGACCTACGTATTAAAAGACTATACTTTAGACTATTTAGCTATAGCCTATTCCGTAAAGCCTATAGGACGATCTAATTAATAAGTTTCCGTATCTCTATCCTATTTTTTACTATGGCTATGCCGTCGTCTACGTAGAATAGCGATTTAGGGATCCTACTAGCGTCCTCGTTTAGTTCGGCTAGCAATAGGTCTACAAATATACTAAATAGGTAAGGCGATATTAGGGAGCCTTAGAGTACCCCTTAGGTCCTCGGGAACTATAGTAACAATTCCCCGTTAACTACTACCCTCGACCGTATTAATCGGAAGGTTAGTAATACGATTAGGCTTAGGATCCCCGGTAGACATCCTCTTCCCCGTAAGTGTTCCCGGAGCTTTAAGTAATCTACTATATTAAATACGAGTCTAAAGTCTAGGAACACTACGTAGCCTACTAAGCTAGTCGCTAGTACGTAGTGTACTACCGCTACGTTCGTATAGGTCGAGTAGTAGCTCCGAAATCCCGCCTATATTAAGTATAGCGATACCTAACCCGTCCCGTCGAATTGCTTTAATAGTAGCTTCTCGAACACCTTACGGAACATATAGATTAGTATAATCGGTCGTAGGTTGTTCTTAACCCTAGGTCGCTTCTCGTTCTTAGTAATTAGATAAATCTCCGTGTCGTTCTATTTCTTCGGTATCCTTTTAGTCTCCGTATATCGCGAGAATAAGATATATAGCTACCCCGTAAAGTAGCTTCCGAGTAGGGTCTACATTAGTCGTATATAGATACCGTCGGCCTCTATAGCTCTATCCTTACTCGAGTCCCTAATTATCGCGGACACCTTATCGACCGTCTACCGTACTACCCCGCTTAGTCCCGGACGCCCGTCGAGCCCCGGCCGCTTGTCTTATAAGTGCCGCGCCGTACCCTTATACCGCGCGGCAAAGGTCGCTACTAATTCTTCGGTCGCGGTAATACCCCGCTATGCCGCCGCCGCCGTCGGTAAGATTATCCCGTTTTCCTTCGATACCGCCTTACTTAGTTTAAATAGTCGAACCGTCGCGTCTATCCGCGGGATATCTTATAGCTAATCGAATTGGCCCCTACGCCGCCGCGTTCGTCCGCCGGTCTCGAAGCCTTATTACTTACCGATCGTGTCCGCGGCTACCTATTAACATAGGTCGCGTAGCGCCGTATCTAGTTCGTCTAGATCGCTTATCTCCCGCTATCGCTCCGTTATCCGCCCCGCCCTTATGTCGAGTAGTTCCTAAACGGTGTTTCCTATCCCCGGCTATAGTAAGCGGCTAATACGGTACCGGGGTAGTCTCGTACCCGATACGTCGCGGTCGGAGGTTATATCCCCTATATATAGGTATAAGGTATAGTCGTAATCGGTTTTCTAGCCGACGCTCCGGTTATTTAGTAAGAATAGCGTGCGATCCCGGATCCCGTTAAATACAAAGTAATAGTCTACCGTTAGGTAATCTACCCCTTGTACCCGCCGTAGGTAGCGCGGCGGTGTCCCCGTCGTCGGTTCGAGTAGGTCGTAGCCCGATGCTCGTTACTAGGCCGCCAATGCCGCTACCCTTTCCGGCGGCCCCGTAGCCTATTTAGCCTTCCGTTATACGCCCGGAAATCTCGTGTTTACGTCGCTTAAGACTACCGTCGATCCCTTTAACGCCTCTAGTATCGCGTCGAGCTCGACGGGACCTATCGATAGAGGTAAGTATACTCCGGATATCTTCCGTCCGCTAGCGTAGAACGTAATATAATGTTTACTAGCCTCTAACTTTAGGCCGCCCTATAGTAATCCTTTAGCCCGCGCCGTCTCTAGTAGGTATATTCCCGCCTTTTATTATATGCCGGTCTAGACGGGTATTATCGAGGTGTATATTAGCCGATCGTCGACCCGATAGCGTTTCGTAAACTACGTCTCGGCTAGGAAGAGGAAGTTAAAGTAAGTGTCTAGTAGCCCGTACGTACATTGTAACTTCGCGGCGTCGAGGCCGTATACGTTAACGTAGCCTACCCGTATACCCTTAATACTCTTCGCTATCGCCTATCCTACCCCCGTTACCCGACCTCCTTCGCCGATCCTCCCCGGGAATCTTCTATTCCCGATACCGCCGTTTACTCTCGTCCTTCCGACCCCCCCCTCTAATAGCCGGATAATTTACGGACTCGACTCTACCGCCTTAGGCGCCCGGTCTCGACGAGTACTACTCCCCCGTCGGTAGGCCGACCGAGCGCGAGGCGATTAGGCCGCGTACTACTCGCTAGATATTAACTTCCTTATTTTACGCGTTTAGGTAATCTTTCCCCTTGCCTTAAACGTCGACTCGGATCGCCCTCCGTTCCGCCGAGGTCGCCGCGGCTAGGAACTACCGGCCCTACTAACTAACTTCCGCGGGATCGATTCCGGCTAAGGCGGTCTCGGCCTCCCTAACTTAGTACCTAATGTCCTTACGCTCCGCCGCCTCGACCCGGTCCGCCTCGCTCGAAGGGGCTCGTCGTTACGTCGTCCCCTCTACGGCCTCTATCCCGGGTAAATCGCCCGTATTGTCCCGGGGCCTCTATTGCGACTCTCGCGGGCCGGTCGTACCGTCTTCCGCGATGCCTTCGTTCTCGACCGCGAGTTCCGGTAGAGCTATCGCCGTCGTTTCGGCCTCCGCCCGGGACGATACCGATCGCTCCTTGTCGTCCTAGCTATTTAGAAGCTCTTTCGTCTCCTACGTCGACGATAGCGAATCCCCGTCGTCCTTACCGCCGGCTAAACTCCGACGTAGGGTCGGGACTCGTAGTACCGTCGCCTCCCTTAGTACGAGTCGTCCTTTTACCGCGCTCGCTACGCTTAAGCGTTTTGCCGCGGCTAGCCCGTCTACGATCGATCCCGCCCTCCTCTCTACCGTCCGACGGGCCGTCGTACCCGGCCGGGTTACGTCTAGTTTAGTTAGTAGTGCCGATAGATACTCCTTAGCTACCGCTACGTACTTTAGTCTCCTCTTTAGTTAGGGGGGGGTCGGCTCCGGAGCCCGCTATAATTCCTCCTTCTACTATAGAAGTAAGACTAAGTCGTCGTAGACGTCGGCGAGCGTAGTATATAGCTCGGCTCTAGATAGCCCGTAGTAAGTACGGATTGTAGCGCTTACGGTCGGGCTATTTAGTTAAACCTTTCGGAGCTCCCTATTATACCGCCGTGTCGCCGTACCGTCGATAGCGTCCCGAGTATCGAGGAGGAGTCGCCCGAACCGTAGGCGCTAAGGTACGTCTACTCTCTTCCCGCCCCGGCGCGCTTACGTTACCCCGCCTACGACCCTCGCGTCCGGCGATACTCCCGTCCCTCCCTCCTCTTCCCGGTAGGACTCGATCCCGTCGTCGAGCTTACGTTTCTTTAGCGGTAGTAGCCGTTATTTACCGGCACCGGAACTATCGCTAGTAAGGCCGGTCCGTTCGCGGTCCGGGTTACGCTCTTCCCTCGACGAAGCCGGCATTACCGACGGCCCCTTTAGATAACCCTCGATCGTCTACCTCTCGACTAAGTCGGGATCGAACTCCGCGGCTACCCGAGTAACGACCGCCTAGAAGCCCTTCGTCTCTAACGTCGATTATACTAGTAAGATAAACGCCGAATACGGGATCTTCCTTCTATAGACGGCCGGTGTCCTCGCAAATCGGGGCTAGTACCTCTATAGCCGATAACGCCGTTATAGGGAGTTATAAGACCCGCCGTAGTCCCGGATAAACCGTCCCGCTCCGCCGGGCGTACTATACTCGGCGCTCGGATACCTTAGGACACCGTTATACCGTGTCGATAGCGCCTCCGCTAGCCGTAGTCTACCCGACTCCGACGTATATTGTCCCCTCGACCGTATTCGGTCTATGCCTATCGGCCTTATTAACGATATTATCCGGTCTATTTACGAGACCGGACTTACCGTACGAAGGGTCCGTCGATCGTTTTACTTAGCTCGGTATCGTACTATCCGTTCCGCTACCTCGGACGGTCCGTCGCGCTACCTCGGACGATCGTATATCCGAACGAAGACGGTATATAAGTCGCCGAGCCGCCGTATACGCCGGTCCTACGTTAATTACGAAGCCGTTAATATAGAGAAGGATAACCTCTATAAGGAAGGCCGAGTACCTAAGTAGTCGTTAAGGATAAAGAGAAGAGTAAGAAGTCGGACTAAAGAGGATAGTAAGTAGCCGAACTAAAGAGGATAGTAGGAGGGTATTATCCTTATATACTATCCTCGGCGCCCTCGCCGTAGCCCTTCCGGAGGATACTCGTAGCCTCGGTCGTCTCTATCCGCGTACTACCGCGCCTAGATCTAGGCTAGCTCGATCTAAGTACGGTTTCTACCGCGCGTATCGCTACTATATTCTCGTCCCTTCCTCTATCCTAGCGTAGGTTAATCGAGCCCTATCCGTTTAGGTATCCTCGCCGTCCTTAGATACATAAGAAGAAGGAGGTCCGTCCGCGGTCGAGCGTAATCCGCTAAGGGCCCGTCCCGTCGATCGCCGTTCGCCCGTTCGCGTTACTATATCGCGCGTATATTATTAACCGAGCCTAGTATTATTCGGGCGGGTACTCTCCGCTATAATTACCGTCGTTACGACTCTCTCTACCCTTTACGATCTCTCTTTACTCTTTACTATCTTCGTCGCGTCGTATAGAACGAGAAGGGCTAGTAAGCTATATTAGCTATCCGGACTATAGACTAAGCTCGCTATATTACCCGCCCGCGATCGAAGACATCCGAACCCGTATATCGATTCTAGATAGCCTATAGGCTAGCGGCCCGCCGACTCGCGTTATTCTATCCTTAAACCTTCTTATCTATCCTTATAAAACCCTCGAGTCTCGATCGGCCCGACGGTACGCCTATATCGACGTCTAATCTCCTCCTTAGGTCTTCCTCCTTTTCGACCCTTCGTCGCCGCCCGCCGCTCGTCTTCTCCCTCGTCTCTTCTCTTCTTTATAAACTCCGCCTTTAACGGCTACCGTCGTTTACCGGCTACGACCTTCTAAGTTATCTTCGGTCCGGCCCTTAGGGTTTGGGTTAGGGTTAGGGTTAGGGTT
>JAWDJV010009642.1:0-24923 GCA_033119285.1 Teratosphaeriaceae sp. CCFEE 6253
TGGGAGAGCAGCGTCTGGGCCGGCCACAGCGCTGCTGGCTAGCGCACCCTCGCCCGCAGCTGCTCCCGTCCCGTCCTAGGCGCGGGTCGCGGGTCGCGGGCGGGTGGCCCCGGAGGAACCATCCCGATGCGGATGGATATCGGATGCTCGCCCTCCTGCTGCTGCCACTCGAGATACCGTTTTCACTTCAGCTCACCGTCACGTGGGCGAGACGATCGGGTTTCGCGCCGGATCGCTGGTCTCCCCGTCGCTCGCTTCTCCCACTCGAGCTTCTTCGCTCGTCACGAGCGTGCTGAGCGCCGGCAACATCCGCTTGACATGAGCACACGCGCACGAGCGAGACGATAATCGCTGATCAACTCGACCCGACATCCCCTGCACCACCTCACCACCTCACCACCTCACCACCTCGCCACCTCGCCACCCCCAACGCCGACACCATGGCTTCCACCGAAGATCCGCAGCGCGCCTCCCGCTCCTCGGGCAGCCGCTCGCGCCAGAATGTGCGACCTCACCGTCCCACAGCATGATGGAGAGAAGACTGACGATACCATGACAGCCCCAACAACAGCTCTCCACCATCGAGAAGTCGGTCACGCACCTCCTCGTTGCCACGAAGCAGCTCCTCGAGACGCTCACCCTCTGGTCCCGCTCCAGCGCCACCGAATCCGAGGTGAGCGACGTCTACGTGCGCCTCGGCTACGAATTCAACATCGCCTGCCGCGCCTTCAACGCCATCGGCGTCGAGACCAGCGATCTCGGGCCGGTGCCGGACCTGCTGCGGAGGATACTGGAGGATACGCTGAGTCAGGAGGCCAGTCAGGCGAGCCTTGACAAGTATCTGCCGAGGATCCGGGATATCATCATTGGCTTGCTGCAGGGGCTGAAGAAGAAGCAGCAGCGCTTGCGGGGGAAGAATGGGGTCGGGGAGCGGGCGGCGAGGCAGGGCAGCACGGCGAGCAATGGCAGTGTGGAGACCGCCCTGACGCAGCAGCTGGAGGAGGCCCCGAGCCGGCAGTCGAGTAGTCGCTCTTTTGCGCAGCGGCAGGGCAGTGGAGATTTGGGCGGCAACACTGGGATCTCGGGACCGGATCTGCCTCCGCGCACGACCAGCGTCACTAACGCCGCGGCGGGACGCTCGTCACCGCGTCGCAGCAGCAACCTCAGCCCGCAGAACAGCATGCACCAGCCGAGCAGCAGCAGCCTCTCGGACATCCACTCCCACTCCTCCCTCTCCACCCCGACACCCCAACACCCAAACCACAACAACAACATGCAGGACCTCCCCACCCTCGCGCCCTACCCAGAACAAGACACCATCCCCACCAACTCCAACAGCAACTCCACCTACAATTACAACTACGCACCCCCCCCACATCATCCCACGACCTACGAACTCAGCGACCAGCCCTCCCCCGAACCCCCCCGCCCCCCGCCCAAGCAGAACGACGCCCTCACCGCGCTCCAGAAGGGCGGCGACCTCGAGCGCCGCGCCTCGCGCCGCTTCTCCGCCTACCAGATCCAGAAGCACCTGGGCGGCACCATGGGCGGCCTCGGCGCCATCCCGCCGGCCCAGCACTCCCCGCTCCCGAACCGCGGCCGCGACGTGCGGGAGAGCATGAGCGCGGTGCGATCGCGGGCGAGCGTGCACACGCGCGCGCGGCCGCGGCATGACAAAGTGGGCGGCGGGTACGAGCCGAGCCCGAATCGCGGCACGCTCGGGCAGGACGTGAGCAGGATATCCGAGGAAGGGCCGGGGGAGCTGGCGGCCGCGGCGACCACGCCCGGGCTAGACCTCGTGGATATGGGCCGGCAGGAGCCGATGCTGGATAGCCCGACGGTGAAGACGCCGGAGGACAAGCTGGGCGAGTACCCGTTCCCGACCCACCACCAGCAGTACCAGCAGCAGCAGCAGCACCGCGAAGGGCTGGGCGCGACGCTCAATGGGCCGATGGAGGACGCCGTCATGCCCTCCGGCGACTTCACGCCCACGGAACCGCGGCAGCAGCGCCCCGAGACGCTGGCCCGCTTCGCCACGCCGCCCCCGCCTTCCCAGCAGCAGCCTGCCTCGCACTCCCACTCCGAGGCCAGCCCGCCGCAGCCCGACGCGGGCAAGGAGCTGACCCTCTTCCTGCAGTACAAGTCCCGCATCAAGAAGTACGTCCTACCCTCCGCCGCGGAACTCTCCGTGCCCCGCTTGCAGCTGGCCTTCATCGAGAAGTTCGCGTGGAGCACGCAGAACCATGGCGTCGACCTGCCGGAGATCTACATCCAGGACCCCGTGAGCGGGGTGCGGTACGAGTTGGAGGGCATGCTGCAGGATGTGCGGGACCGGAGTGTGCTGGTGCTGAATGTGGAGGCGCTGGATGAGGTCAAGCGGGCCTTTGAGGAGGGGCTCGGGGGCGTGAAGAGGGGTATGGAGGGGCTACGGGGGGTGGTGGAGGAGCAGCAGGCGCTGCTGCTGGGCGTGAGCGAGGCGCAGCGCGCGGCGGTCAAGGAGTGGGCTGCGGTGCCGCGGGGGGGTGCGAGCACGCCGGCCCGGACGGCGTCAGGGAAGTTTGAGAGGGGGGGGACAGGGATGGGGAGCGCGGCGCAGATGGAGGAGATCCGGAGTCTGCGGAGGGATCTCGCGGTCGTGCGGCAGACGTACACGGCGTTTGTGGCGGACATGCAGACGAGCATGTCCACCCTGCGCAGCAAGGCCGAGAACGTCAAGCACTCTGCGGCCGAGATCGCGGACCCGACGACGGAGGCGAATGCGGGCCGCGCACGCGTAGATAAAGGGAAGAAGACGCTGGCCGAGGACTCGGAAAAGATCGTGAACCGCGTCGACGACCTGCAGGACGTGGTGGAGGACCTGCGCAAGGACGTCGTGCTGCGCGGCGTCCGCCCGCTGCCGCGACAACTGGAGACGGTGAGCAAGGAGATCAGCGTTGCGACCGCGGAGCTCAAGAAGCTGCAGAGTTTCTTGAAGGAGGCCAAGGAGGCGTGGACGCGGATCTGGGAGCGCGAGTTGCGGGTTGTGTGCGATGAGCGGGAGTTGTTGACCATGCAGGAGGAGCTGGTCATGGATCTGGAGGACGATCTGGAGAAAGCGGGGAAGACGTTTGGGCTGGTCGAGATGGCGACGCGGCAGCAGAACCTCGGCGCTGCGGGGACCGGAGGGAAGGAGGGGGTAGGCGGTAGTGCGGGTGGAGGGGGCCGGCACTCCGGGGACGGGGCCGGGCAGCAGAGGAGCGGGAGCCGGACTCTGCGGCCCGTGGGCGGGACCGCGGACGGCGACCCGGAGAAGGCGCGCGACGGCGTGCTGGGGGAGGTGCGCGCACTGCGGCCCAACCACGAGAGTAGGCTGGAAGCCATCGAGCGGGCGGAGCGGGCGCGGCGGCGCGAGCTGGAGAGCCGCAAGGGCGGCGCGTTCCAGCAGGAACTGGGCGCGTTCGTGGACGACGGCCGGCTGAAGAAGAGCGGCGGGGTGGAGGAGGTGGAGCGGGTGCGCAAGGCGCGGGAGGAGAAGACGCGGAGGGAGGTGCATGAGAATCTGCTCGCGCGGGAGAGAGCGAAAGCGGAGAAGCAGCAGCAGCAGGTGAATGGGGAGGCGCGGGAGGTCAATGGGGGGTCGGAGGGCAGTGGGAGTCTGCATAGTCTCGAGGTGCCTGGGGCGAGGGACCCGGTGGAGCGGGAAGGTAGTCCCGAGCCGGTGTTTGTCGAGGCGCCCGAGGTCAGTAATGGCGGCGGGACGCCTGCAAGCTCGTCGACGTCGGCGACGGATGGAGGGGCTTAGGAGGCCTCGTGTCTGTCGATTGATTGACGGGACGCGCGGGAGTGAGTGGGCAGTGAGATGGGGATCGGTTGGGTCGAGAGGGATGTATCTTGTGTACATGTATCCATATGTCAGGAGCCTCTTGTGACCGCAAGCCACTTGTCTTCATGGTCAGGACGTGCTAGCACATTGTGGCGAACGAGTGGTGGTCGAGACGCCCTGGCTACGCGCTTGAGCGACGTGTTGGCTGGCCCAAGTGCCAACCGCCTGCGGTCTTGAAGCTACGCGGCCTGCAAGGCAGAGCGAGTGGAAGGGAGCTTACGGCGAGAGCTTTCGGACGTCCTCCCGTCTCCACCCTACAGATCAGGGCGAGTCTGCCATCGCTCTACTCGCCCCTGCGCAAGTCCACTGGGTGAGGTACGGGGGACGGCTGACCAAGCGTGTCGCAGGAAAGTGAGGATAGTTCGTCCGTTGACCTTTGAGTGTCCTTGTTCTCACAAACAACCCGCGTTTGTAGGGGCAAGGTGTGAGACTAGTTGTGTATGCTCTGGCTATGTTGGTACCTCACGGTGTGCTCCAGTCGTTGTAAAGTGGTTGGTATCATGAGCCACCTGGCAATGTGATCGCTGGAAAGCAGACGCTCTCGATGGCCGTGTTCACCGGGTCATATGTACATTAGTTCCAGCCAGGCCAGGCGCTAGGCAGCTCAACGTCCTCCGATAGTGTCCAGGATGCCGCTGGCAGACATCTTGCGCATCGGCGGGCGCATGATGCCCAGGTCGAAGAACGGCGTGGGATCCTTGCTCACCAGGTCAGCGAGCACGATCGATCCGTGGACGTGATTTCACTGTACGTACAAGCCAGAACTGCCAGAGGTCGACCCTGGGTTCCAGGGACGAGGCGTCGTCGACTACGCATCGTGCGGTGTACGACGTCTCGCCGATCAAGCCGACGTCGGATTGCATTGTGAGGGTTCCAGTCATGAGGAGGTCCTCACCGCTGTCGCTGCAGACGTAGATTTTGTGGACTTCGTGGCGACGCGCGACGATGTCGTCGCCGCCCGCGTGCCAGTTCACGATCTCTATGTATGGAAAGTTAGTAGTGACCACAGCATGGATGTCGAAGCGTCAAGGCTATGCACTCACGTTCCCGCCCAACCATTCGTCTTTTGTTCACGACGAACTCGCCATCAAGGGTAAAGACGTGGTCTGCCAACTGCTGACTGCACTTCGGCGCGGTAGCATCGATCAGCCGGTAGAAGCGCGCTATGAGACGCTTCACGGGGTTAGGGACGGGCTGGCAAGGCCACTCTGCGCCATCCATGCGTGCATTGGCGCTCAAGGTCATGTACCCCACCGCTCACGAACGAGTGTGTGTGGATGGAGGCTGCCATGGTAGGAAGGGATGGAGTGATGTCGGCCATAATGAGGGGCTCGACCAGAGTTAGAATAGACGCGGAGGCGCACAACCCTGCCCTGCCACCTCTTGCCGTCAGGTCGAATACGAGGAGGCTTGAAACACTGCCAACTCATGCCGTAAAGCGGGTATCAAATGCATTCAGTTGTGAAAAGATTCAGCTTCAATAGCAGGATCGTAGAAATAATGCGATTAGCTACATACTTGAACTCCACGACTGCCAATACCCGCATTTGCGCAACTGCCAAGAACGGCTACATTCGAGAGGCGTGAAGAGGCGTGCAACAATACCTTACAGTTGTGCACCTATCGCGTACATGATGTCCAAGTAATAAAGAAGCTCAAAAAATATTGATGAGAGTGGGATTTGAACCCACGCCCTTTCGGACCAGCGCTCAAGAATTGCACCCTCTCGGGCGCTACCTTAAGCTGGCGCCTTAGACCGCTCGGCCATCTCACCGTATTGACAAATGTTAGTTGATCTACTATAAGAGGTTTAATCTTCCCAAGTGTCAAAGCCGAGGAACCTTGGACGCGGATGGCTGTTCACCAAATGCTGGTGGTACTCGTCTCTTCACCATGTTGTCCGTATAATTGACCTGCGGGGTTTGGCCATTACGTGCACTTCTGGGACGCGAATGAGAACTCCCAATGCGTTCGACTGCTGCATGGAACTTTTTCCCAAGCTGATGTGTGCCACGACCCTCTCCGTCCCACAGATAACGATGAGTGCGACCAGCACAGCCTAGCCATTGACTCCGTCTGCACTACGAGGTCGAAACAATCCTGCCGGGTCCCGGCCGCGACGCTTGTAAGTTGGTCGCTACAGACTGTGCACTGATTGTCATGTTCGCCGGCGTCGTAGGACTGGGTACCTGCCCAGTCAAGCTGCCCTACGCTTGTGTGCATTGGGCTTCGAGAAGGCTCATAACGATATGGCTCATCAAAGTCACGTCATGAGTGATTGCTGCGAACTTGCGGCGCTACATGTAGGTTAGTCCGACTTCATCGGAAAGCCTAGAACCAAGATGTCTCACAGACAGACCTGCTGCAGCGTCAAACTGCCTGCGCAGCACAGCCTTGCACTGCTCCTCGTTCGGGATGTGCCTGTCAGGCTTCACCTTCGGCCCGCTGGGGCCCCGGCGCACCAGAGCAAAGGTGATCCCAATGTCCAGGACGGTCCTGTAGTATGTCTCTCCAGCCAAGTTCTGCCCGCTTATCTCGATCTGTAATCTTGCCGATGACACCCAGAGCGTGACGACGCCGATGCTCCGCGAAGCACACAGCGCGTCCATGACAAGTCCGTCATGTCTATGCTCTGTATCGAGCTTGTACTGCACCAGCAGTGCCGGGACGTTGTTTGTGTCGTAGCAGGCCTCCCGCGACAGGCGCTCGGCTCCACTGATCCAGCGCGTGGGAGTTGATGTGGGCACGAGGCCCGCCATATTTAGATCCGGAGGATGTAAGTCGCCAGACGGCATTCAGATCTTGGCGTGCACCAGGTAAGGTAGTAGTTGCAGCAATATAGGGCTATCTGATCCTAGGTCAGGGCCAACACCTCGCCGTTTGTAAGGATACCTGCAAGCGTCAGACTGGTGCTGTCCGCGCCCTTACTGGACAGCTGCAGCATCGAACGGCCAATGGTGTCAAGAACAGAGACTGCCAGATCGATGCTTTCGTTGCGAGCGTGTAAAGCTAAGAGAAAGTGGTGATAACGCAATACGCCAACATCAGCGACCAGACCGCGTCATGCAAAAGGGGGTATAAGAGCACCAGAGCAAACCCAACCCGCACCGCCAACTGCCCCCGCACACACCACGCCCTCACCACCCCTGCCGCTGATCCTTCGTCGCCGTCCTCGAGATCCCATGGTACCGATCGTGCCTCGAGATCACCGTACCGAAATCATCCGTCGCGGACATGGGCTCCTTGACCGTGTCCTGCGTGCGCATCGCCTCGAGCTTATTCTTGATGAACTCCTCGTCCATCGACATGGCGGGCGTGTCGAGGATGGCGCCCACAGACTTGGAGCGGATGCGGTCCAGCGAGTCGTCCTCCTCGTAGTAGTCGTCCTCCGGGATCGCGGTCGTCGGGCCGGCGTCGGAGAGGGAGCGCGGCGGCTCGCCGGTGGACGCGACGCTCATGCTGCGGCCCTTGGTGGGCACGCGATCGTGGGACTTGCCGAACTTCTTGAACATGCCGAAGAGGCCGCTGGGCCGCTTCTGCTCTTTGGCAGCGCCGTTGGTGTGAGCCTTCGGTGCTGCTGGGGTCTCGCCAGGGATGGGTACCGCGGTGTATGGGATCGGCGTCCCGGCATTTTCATGAGCTTCTCGAGTGATGTTGTCGAGCGCGATCTGAGTCGCTTCCACGTACTCTGGGTAGTCTTCCTTGCACACTGCCTGCAGGAGACGTAGCTTCGATACATCCTGGGCAATGCGCCGTCTGTCGGCCGTGAGATGCCAGCCGAGCGCCTTGATGTCCATGCGCATCGATCTGTCGACTCGATCCTTGACGCCCATGAGCTCGATGAGGAAGTCGAGCTTCTCCTTCGTGAGCTGGAGGTAGTAATAGAAGCGTGTCTGGTCCGCGATCGTCCACGAAGTCTGTATCATCGAATTGCTTCTTCTGCCGCTGAGCTGCGCGTAGTCCTGCCCGACCTCCTGCAGCAGCTCGTACTTCTCGCGGAAAGCGTCCAGCCTGAAAATGTCGAGCGCTGGCTCGGACAGAGGGGCCAAGCGCTTCGGCGCCTTCAGTCCATACTTCTCCATCATCTCCTCCCGACTGTGACCCGCGGACCGATCCACGATGGCGCTCAGCGCATCCTCCACCTTCGACCTCGGCCCCGCCTCGTCCAACCTCGCATCTCGCGCTCCAAAGAACGTCGGTTCCTTCAGGTCGGGATATGCCGAGCTGGGATGCTTGGGCACCGCGTGGTTCGTGACCGAAGCCGGTGGCGACGTGATCCCAACCGCGTCGCCCCATATCAACAGCCGCGCTTGCTGTATGCCCAGTCGCGATAGTAGCTGCTGCTCCTCCTTCTCCCACTTATGCGACGGGTGTATCAAGCCGAATGCTTCGACGCATGTACTGAAGAGGTTGGCGAGAGCTAGAGCTCCGCTGAGCGCGGCTTCGTGGTCGGGGCATTCTACGTGGTTAGTCTGCGCCTTGTCGCCTGCCATTGTGTGCTGCTGAATCATGTTGAATATCTGAGACGATGTGAATAACGAACGATGCCCAGAGTTGCGGCGAACAGCCAAGAGGGATGAGGTAGGACCGATAGCTACACCGGTGGCTCTACCTATGGAGGTACACCTAGCTGGACGAGAGGAATGGAGGAGGGGCTGCATCTCTGCCCTCGACGCGCGTGACCGTCATCGACGACTGTGGCTTGTAGAGACTTTTCCTCCATCGTCGCCCAACGCGCGCTTGCAAGACGCGGTTGTCGAGCGACGAATATCCATCGGCCGCAGGGTGAGAGTCTAAGAGTCTAGACGCAGGTTCTTAGACGGTGGGAGAGTGGATATCGCGGAGTGAGATAGTCCCGCCCGCCCAGCCGCCAGTTCAAAGGAGCGCACAGTGGGATTGGACCCTGCGTGCCTTCCCTAGTGGCTGACATTGACTTTGCCACGCGATGAGTAGCGCATGCAATGCATATCAACATTTCATCAATGGATCACATCTGCACCGCTAGATCTGACGCTGTTGTGGGAACTACGAGTCGCCAACGACCGTCACACTGTCCGTCACTTCACATGGCTTGTATCACAGCTCCGTTCAGCCTCGCCATCCTTGGGGCACAACTTCGCTACTGCACCCGAGATGCGGCTGATCGAATGACCGCCAGTGTCGCCGCGAGTGTCACTTTCGTGTTGACGATGTTCGACAGCGTCGCCCCACAACTCAACTTACTGCAATCGAGGCGCTGATCTGATGGTCTGGACATGGCGACGTGCGTCGTCCGTGGCGTCCTGCTGCCGTGAGCCCCCGCTTTCTGTCGATCCAGCGGGAATGGCACCACCCCGGCCAACTCCAGCAGCCTGGCCTTGAGCAGACCGTTCGCCGCCCCGCGGTTGATCCAGTCACGCCGAGCACAATCGACGAGCTTCCCGAACGGTCCGGTATGGGGCCAAGCATACACAGCACCCTCATCAGCCAGCTGTACTGGCTCCAATCCCAGCGACGGCAAGACAACGGCTGCCCTCGCGGCGCACTCGCCGTCCCATTCTTCATTGCCGGGAGCCACGCCCTTGAATCGGTCTCTCGGCCTCGCAAGTTCCGGCGTAGTGATCTCTTCAGCCAATGCCGCTGCATATGCATCTGCTGTGACGCGGAGACTCTGTAGATGCGATCGAGATGGATCAAGTCGTCTGGGGAGAGGTGCAGCGCGATACCGCGCAGCGCTTCCCCTGGCTGTGAGGTGAGATGGGACCTGGCTTCTTCTCCGCATCGTCGAATGTGGTTTCTGCTCGTGCATGTCCGGCTCTGGAGAGCGTCTGGAGCCAGGAGATCGATGGAAGGTGAGACGCCGATGATGCGCTCTCTGCGTCTCCGACTGTGTCCGATGCTCGTGCCGCTACTGTTCCGGTGAGTGCCTGGTGCGGGACGTTGACCTCCAAAGATGTTTGATGCTGCGGGACCGTCTTCCATCGTGGCTTGCGTGAGTCCATCTGTTGCTGACATGTCTGTGCTGCAGGAAAAACGGCATTGTGAATGGTAACTGCTGTATGTATACGATCGTACATGTACTCACTTGCTAAGTCGCTCCGGGTTCAGAGGACATCGAATGGGTCAGCGCTATGTCAGAGTGCGGTGTCGCTAAGCTCAACGCATTGGAACGCACATCAATGTCCTGCGACTTGCCTTTTCGCTGCTTAGCGTATCATATGTACATACAGCATCACATACTGTCCAGGTGCCTGTCTGGCCAGATTTGCCAACAGTGGGCCTCGCTCGTGGGGTGTACCATGGCCTGGCTTACTCTCACTTCCAGATTGCAAAACAATACCGCTCTCGCACTATTGCGTGCCACAAAGGACCGCTAAGATAGTCCTCACTTGTGATCCCCACCCGCCCCCGTGATCCTGAGCACAAAGTTGACCACCACCGCCGCCAACAGCGCAATAGCCAACACCGTTGGCCCAAATCGATCATCGAAACCACCCTGCCCTCTCATCCGAATGCTCTTTGCCCGCCAGTGGAACGTGACAAGCGCGTAAAGCATAGATGCCAATGCGACGAGTGTGAAGAGGCCGGCGGAGATCTGACCGACGCGGTCGCCGAAATTGAGAAGGCCGATGGCGAGGCCGCCGAGGACGACGGTGAAGTTGAGCCAGGAGAGGAAGGTGCGCTCGTTGGCGAAGAAGACTTTGGGCTCGACGCGGACGGGGAGGGCGATGCGCTTGCCTTGGGAGACAGGTTAGCTGGCGCACGAGAGCCGATGGGATGCCGTGCTCGTACCTGGCGCCGTCTGGAGCAAGGGCTGGCTCGACATCTTGGCGATTGATGATGTAGTGACAGTGGAGGGGCTCGAATGGGTCGTCCGTCAAGCTTCGTGGAGATCCCGCCGAATGCTTGCTGCTGCGGAAGCGTGCCTTCCTGATTGAGCCCGACTCAAGTGTCTCGGTGTGGCACCTTCGGATGGCTTGACGAGCACGTCGTATACTGTGCTCCTCTGCCGTCGTCGGTCTGTCACGAAAAGACTCAATGCCGTCTTCATCAAGAAAAGCGTCGCCGAACATCCCCACTTCGCCCATCACGTTCACGTGCCGCGCTCGCTGATTCGCTCGCCTAATCTACCGGCGCTATAGCTTACTGCCGGCGCTATCGGTCCTAGCCCCACCCTGTGTAAACAGAAGGCACGACACCCAGCTCACAGGCGTAGAGACCGCCGAAGACTACACCCTGTGAAAGCCCCGAGATACAATGGCGAACGCAGTAAGCTCCTCCAACTACACCAGCCCATCAACGACACTAATCCACGGTAGCCAGTAGCCCAGTCCCGCCTGAAGCAGATCTGCAACGACGCCTGCGACTCCGCCCTCACCACCGCCTCAGCATACGACCACGCCTCGACCGCCGACTGGAACAACACCATCATTAACACCATTCTCAAAGCGCTCATCTCCGAGAGCTCCACCTCCGACAGCTCGCCCAAGTACAAGTTCTGCGTCAACAGCACCATCATCCAGCACCTTTCCGACCCGAGACCGGCAGGTGCGACCGAGTCGGGCACGCAGACGTACGAGAGCGAGAGCGCCGGGGCGAGTGAGGCTGGGAAGAAAGTGGGCCGGAGAGGGATGCACAGCGCGAGTGGTGCGTACTGGAACAATGAGAAGGACGGGATGTGGAGTCACAAGTACGAGGGCGGGGAGGGGAAGGGGATGGATATCGTGGTCAGTGTGATGTGGATCGCGGTATGAGAACCAAGTCATCAGGTGCACGGGCGTAAAGGCGTCAGTGGAAGGCATGAGCGTCTGCTCGAAATATGTGCATAGGTAAAGCGGGCATGTATACACATCAGGACGTCGTGCCCCAGCTGCTACATTTAGACTCTTCACTGCCTCGCTTGCTGCATTCCCACGCCCTGGTTCCGTCGGGTCGACACTGGCCCTTCAGACGTCGTCGCTGTGATCGTAGGTTGGCACTGTGCCCGCCTCGCGAGCCTTCAATAAAGGCGAGGTGACGGCGGTCGCCCAATGCTGGATCCCTATGACACGACTGGGACTGCGCCACTGGGCCCCTTGCTCTGCTGAGACCGTGTGAGCACACAGTCGGAGTACCACTATGATCTTGCGACGAGTGTGCTACATACCTATCTGAATACATAGGGCCAAATGCAGCGCTCATGTCTGTCCTCGTACTGTTCTCCCTGTGGTAGACCGCCCTGTCACGGACTATTGCTACATGATCAAAACGCCTTGCACTATGCCTAACCTAGTATCAGCCATACCATCCGTGCTTACGGAAAGCGCCACCAAACGTCGTCACTTCGTCGTCGTTATGCCCATCATTGGGACCATGGTGCCCTCCGGATCGGTGGCCGCTGGCGAGTCCACATCGCTGCGCCCGATGCCAACGTCGTCGATGGAAGTCAGGGTCATGCCAGTCCAGCTCTTAGTGATCCGAGTGCGTCCAGTCGCAGCCTACATAAGGGTCAGGGCGCGTACATCCACCGGAGCGACTCGAAGTCCGGCAGCTAATAGTGGCGGCACTCGCGTTGTGCGAGTTTCCTCCCACACTTGGTTCAGTGATGTCGGCCTCGACAGTCTAAAGCTTGGCTGTCGAACGTCGTCAGATAATTGTCGTCGTACCCGCAGATAGTGACCGCATGCGATGGCCCAGCGGCCATTGAGTCGCCGATGAGTACTGCCACCTATGCGTTCACCATCGACTGTCGGTGTAGAATTCCGGATCGTGCCAGTCCAGCTCGTTAGGGATCATGTGCGCCAGATCATAGTCGTTAAGAAGCCCATGTGTCAAGCGAGAGGGATTACCCTCCTTACGCCCACGCCAATAGAATTGGCCTTCATAGTCATTACGATCAAGATACCAATAAGGAGGCAGCGGTTGCTTTCCGTGATTGGCTTGGAAGCCAGCGGTTGAGGGTAGGTGCCAACGTCCAAAATGTCCTCCGCTACTTGCGGCTTGTTCGTAGGGATCAGTAAAGCCAGAGTGGAGCTGAGCATTGGGGCCGCCTTGTGAGTATTTCCATCGTGCGTGCTCAGGCACCGACCGGTGATCCGGCAAGTTGTTCCATCCTTGAATCTCCGAGTATGGTTCCATGTCGCGAACTCCCCCATTGGGACCGATCGTGTAAGCGTGGTCCAACGGATAGTAACTGACCGTGCCACGAGAGTCTGCATTGAGATCCAGCATGCCAAAGGGTTGGTACCGCTGCGGTGTCTGGCCGAACACGCCCGTTGGGAAAAGCCCGTCGTCATTGCGCATCTCATAGGCCTGAGAATGATTTGGGTCGTAGCCGCGGTCGGTGTTGGCGGGATAGAACCAGTCGGTCCACACCTGTTCCTCCATTGGCAATGGTCGGTAACGGTAAGCTTTCGGCGGATGCGAGTTGTGAGTGGATATGAAAGATTGGCATGCGTGGTTCGTTGAGTGGGCAGTTGACGAAGCTGAGTATTGTCGAAGGATCGCGGATACACGCAATCGCGTGCTGCCATTTTATGCGGGCCAAGGCATCGATTATGGTGAACGCATCGACCAAGGGTATGATGGTATGCGTAGTGGCTAGGGTACACTGTGCATCAGTCAATAAGCACCCTCGTCCTCTATAGCTGAAAGGGACACTGGACTCCATTCATCATCGTCAAAGGCATCTTGATGTGAGATGAGAAGGCGCTTTACTCGCATCCTCACGATGCTAGTTAGTGCGGTGCACAAGCCCAACAAGGCTTCTCGATGGTGTCGCCTCCCAGTGTACTCGTCGAAATGCTGATCGATATGGTCCAGAGTGGTATGCGAAACTCATGGAGGGAAGTAGCTCGACCACTGCGGGAGAAGTATCTCTTCGTGATGTCAGCTATGAGTACACATACAATGCGCAACCATCCCAAAGGCTCGAGAGTATGACTGCACGAATGCTGGGTGCCAGTGAAGTAACAAGAAGCAGTCGCTACGGAGCCCCGGAGGCATCTCTCACACGGGGCCGCTTCGCTCGACTCCATCTTGATGTCAGACACCTTCCTCATGCGACCAAGCTCGCCCCACCACTCTCCAGCGCCTCAATCTCCGCCTCCGTGTACCGTGTCCTGTGGAAGCGCCGAGGCAGCTCACTTCGATCCCAGAACTCGCCCTGCTTCGGCTGCACGGACCCGAGCTGCCTTCCGGAGTGACCACCTATCGCACCGTACGGCTGCGATGCCTGCGGCGCTGCCGAGCCGGAAGGCGCGCCTTGCCGCGACGACGACGTAGACGTAGGTTGTGGCGAGGGGCTCTGTTGCTGGTTGCCGCCGAGCGGGCCGTGTTGCGTTGCGCGGTCGCGGTAGGAAGCGAAGGACTCCGGGAGCTCGTGGGTAGGCGACGCTGGGTGGGCGTGAGGGGCGTGGTCGATCTCTGGTCGGGACATCAGCTTGGTAAGTGTACACGGAAGCAGTGTGCTTACGCTCGGGCTTCGGGGTGTGTCGCTTTCCCAGGAACTTGATCATCGGCTGGCGTTGCGCCCACAGGACTCGCGTTATCCGCATTCTGATGGACGGATTGGGTAGCCGGTTGCGGTGCTATTGAGAGGCTTTGCGTAGATCTATGTGCCAGCAACGTTGTAACGTGCGTGATATGAGGTAGGGTGTGCAAGGGAGCAATGGCAGTAATCCAATGGTTCGCGAAGCTTGACGTTGGAGGCTTGGAGCTCGGGGCCATTCGGTGCCGAATGCATCACCCGCCTCTTCCCTTCTTCCTCCTCCACCTTGCCATTCACAAGCAAAAGACTTGGATACCTTGCGGGACCAGCGCGAAGCTCTACTCATGGGGTACTGCGAAATGGACTCGGTCACAGGATAGTGATCATAGGAACCTCGAGGCATGGAAGCCGCAACCTCGACATTCGCGAAGCTTTAAGTGAACTCGCTCATGACAGGGACCGTTGACATATGAGCTGAGCGGCTAGCAAGATCGCAACAACTACATATGATGCACGAATTCGCGCTTTACTCCCAGATCCCCGTCACCCGGCACGACCAAGTCCTGCAGATCTTAGCCGGCGTCACTGCATCGCAGCCGACCGAGACCTTCGAGCAGACCCTGATCTACCAGCAAACCCGCCTGGCGGACACTGGAGGCTCTAAGAAAGCGCCACCAGTCCGGCCGGCAGCGTCGCAAGCCCAGCGACCCTGCTATCACAAGCTCGTGCGAGACCTCAAGCGACCCGAGGGCGAGAACGGGCCGTGGATGTTTCGCGCTGAAGATGTCCCTTTACCGGGGCACCAAGGCCTGATCTCGCGGCCGGTCACTGAGCAAGTCCTCAGTGGGGGAGGACTGGAGGGCTTCCGACAAGGATCAGGGTCATACAAGTACGTGCCCATCTCACAATCGCTACCCAGCTTTCCTTTGGGTTACTGACTGTCGACTAGATATATCAATCAGTACCTCGCCACGCCTGGACACCGCTATGTGCACAACAATGTCGTCATCCGCATCGGCCGCATCCTCTCCGTACCTGAGGGCACCGGAGCACTAGAGGCTCTGGATGCTCCTATCCCTACACTTACGGACTGCAAGCCTCTAGACCCATCGGGTACCTACTACCTCGAGGCCTGCGTCCGAGTTGAGGATGGCACCAACTCCAAGCTCGTGGAACAAGCTACAGCAGAGCTGATGGCGTTCAAGAAGCAAGTCGAGGGTGCGATTGATCTTCGCGTTCCGGAGCGTTTGTCGCTCGATACGAGGGTCAAGGGCACATGAAAGTCGGACTTGCCGTCCCTGGGGACATCGCATCACGAACGTATTGACTGATGTCGGCGCCAGGTTTCAGCGTCCAGAAAGGCAGGACGTAGCTTGCGACACCGAGGACTCCAGGTCGGCGTCCTAGGAGGTCGAAGCTGGCGGAAGCTACAAGCCTGGAGCTGCGTCTGGAAGACACCGCCCTGGACCTCGAACCTGACAAGTGCATGTTGGCTCACAGCTCGGATCGGTCACTGGCCTCGACAGCCTACTGATGTCTGCGGCAGCATTCGTGGAGGGTGAGCTTTAGCGACCTTGCGACAGTAGACACGCAAATCCGAGTAGAGATCGTAGTCCACCCCAACTTTTAGCAACAGGGGCCGAAGTGCTATACAATGGAACAAGCTCAAACAGGCGTGTCCATACCAGGTTTCCCAAGTACCTCAACAGCCCAAATTTCGGAGGCTCTTCAAGGCAGCACTGTGTGCTCCTGTATGAGTCTGCAGTAGCCCGAGGCTACCGCACTCGCGCAGCACATCAGGGTTCCGATGCGATAACAAGCAGATACCGTCGTCGTCGTAAGCAACAGCACAAGAGGCACGAAGCTCATCGTGTCGCCTCATCCGCGGAGTGAAGTCCTGGTTCAGCGCGCTTGCATGGGCGGTGCCGAAGCCGGGACGCTAAGAATTGACTGCCGAGAATAACGCGAAGCCCGACGTGCGATCATGAACGCCCGGCATCAACGATGCAACCGTCGCGATCTTGTTCCAAGGCCGTCTTGTGCAATTCACATGCACGGGGATATGTCTCGGCTGTTAGAACTGTCCGAGAAGACGTCGAGATAATAACGCGAGACAAGTCCGTAACGGCAGGGCGGCCGATCCGCAGCCGATCCGGCGCCTCCGGCAAGGCACGCGATGGGAAGAAACCTTTTTCGAAGATAAAACGGGCCATGACGTTCACTATGGGTACCCTTTCGTCGCGTGTCATTCGCGCGCCCGCGCGCGGACGACACCGGCTCATTAATAAAAGACACGATGGGGACTTCAACGCGCATCTCGCATCCTGCTCGCCTTGTCAGACTATGTTGCGCCTGTAGAGCTTTCACACCATCATCAATTCCGATAGCCCAGCATGCCTCAAATCGCCAGCATGCCTCTGAGCTTCCTGGACGTCCTCGACAGCTACAAGGTCTTCAGAGGCGGCAAGAACAAGAAGCGTGGAGCAGGCGAGGTCCTACCGCCAAGCGAGATCTCACAGGATGGCAGCTTCCAGGAGCCCGCGATTGCCGAGAAGGCACAGGTCGACGATGCGAAGGTCCGGATGTTCAGGCCTCGCATCTTCGCCATGGCTCTGATCGTCAGCATCGGGGGCCTGATCTTCGGCTACGATACGGGACAGATCTCGGGCTTCCTTGAGATGGACGACTTTCTTGGGCGTTTTGGTAATGAACCTGGTCCAGCCTTCAGCAATGTGCGGTCAGGTACTATTGTAGGCCTTCTGTCGATCGGCACACTCGTGAGTATCCTCTCGCATCGCCTCAGTCGTGGTTGAGGCGTCTGCTGACTCCTCTTCTTCTCAAGATCGGTGCACTCATCAGTGCGCCAATAGCGGATACCTTCGGTCGTCGGATCTGCATCGTTACCTGGTGCATTGTCTTCTGCATAGGCGTGATCGTGCAGATCTCGACAGAGCAATACTGGTACCAGATTGCTGTAGGACGATGGGTAGCCGGACTAGGAGTCGGAGGCCTCTCCGTGCTCACGCCCATGTACCAGTCCGAGACGGCACCTCGACAGATCCGCGGTGCGCTGGTCTCCTGCTACCAACTCTTCATCACGTGCGGCATCTGGCTGGCATACGTGATCAACTTCGGCACGCACAACATGGCCGGCGCGCCTCAATGGCGGATCCCGATGGGCATCGGCTTCATCTTTCCGGCGATCATGGCGACCGGCATCTGCTTCCTGTGCGAGTCGCCTCGGTGGGATTACCGGCATGGGAGGATCGATCGCGCGCGCACGACCATTGCCAAGTCGTATGGCGTGTCGGAGAACCATTGGGAGGTGCAGCGCGAGATGCGCGAGATCAAGGAGAAGTACGATGCTGAGAATGCCGGGGGTGGGAAGCACAAGTGGTACGAGGTCTTTACCGGCCCTCGTATGGCGTACAGGACTCTGCTGGGTGTCACGCTCCAGGCTCTGCAGCAGCTGACGGGCGCCAACTTCTTCTTCGTAAGTCCAGCAGCATTGTAACGGCAGACACAGTGTCTCTCGCGCTAACGACACGTAGTACTACGGCACGACCGTCTTCGCAGGCATCGGTCTCTCAGACAGCTTCGTCACCTCAATCATCCTCGGCTCCATCAACTTCGGCATGACATTCCCCGGCCTCTACGTCGTCGAGCACTTCGGCCGTCGGCGCGCCCTCATCACCGGCGCGCTTTGGATGTTCATGTGCTTCCTGATCTTCGCCTCCATCGGGCACTTCCTCCTCGTCCCCGGCCGCGAGACCAACACCGCCGGCACCGTCATGATCATCTTCACCGCTCTGTTAATCGCCGGCTACGCCATGACCTGGGGCCCCATCATCTGGGCCGTCATCGGCGAGATCTTCCCAACCAGATACCGCGCGACGTGCATGGGCATCAGCTCCGCCTCGAACTGGATCTGGAACTTCCTGATCTCGTTCTTCACGCCCTTCATCACGAGCGCGATCGACTACCGCTACGGCTACGTCTTCGCCGCCTGCTGCTTCACCGGCGCGGTGGTCGTCTACTTCTTCCTCTGCGAGTCGTCTGGGCGATCGCTGGAGGAGATCGATACGATGTACATCATGCATGTGTCGCCGATGAAGAGCACGAAGTGGCTGGCTCCTGAGGGTGAGGACCTGGTGACGGCGGATAGGTTGTATCTTGAGCCGGGCGCGAGGAACATCCGGAAGTCGGAGGCCGCCGGGATGGAGAGCGCGCATGGTATGGAGGAGGTGCCCGCGAACACTGGGCAGTACGGTATCGATGATGTGTCAGGGACCGCGGTGCCTGAAGCCTCGGGGACAAGAGGAGGATCGGTGTCTTGATGCGATTCGCATATACGGTATTTAGTCACGCAAGCCTTTCGGCGGTGCATCTCACTTCGCTGCGCCACCGAGATACCGCCAACCGAAACCAGTCTGAGTCTAAATGGAGTGGTGGTCGATGGCATCACAAGCATTGAGCAGCGCCATGGCTCTCAACAAGCCCTGTGGCTGGTCAAATCTTCACTGGGCTCGCGTGCGGCAGACCCAGTCCTGCGCTCTCCTCCTCTTTTCCGGAGCACTGGATGCTCAACTATTGATGTCGTCCGTCCGCGTCTACACACCATCGCTGAGAATCGGGACGTGCACGTCTACTGATCATAGCGGCGTGCTTGCTCCCTGAGTGTTCCAACCTGCTCTGCGCGCAAGAGGGCGCTGCGTTCTGCTCGGCATGTGTGCTCGTGCCAGCCAGGTATTGTCTTCACTCAACAGGAGAAGAAGGGGAGCCTTGAAGAGCTCGGACGCGCGCGCGGATGAAGTCGATGATCGAGCCTGCGAGCTTGTCACCAGCTTGGCGAGCACTGAATGCAGAGCGGAGGGTTTGATGTCGTTGCGTAGGCACGTGCAATGCAAAAGTGGGTATCGGCGAAGTCGCTGCCAAAGTCCTGGAAAGGTGCAAATCTTTCAGCATAGGTGCTCCTCCGTCTTCCGTGGTTCATTGCCGACACTAGTCAATATCACCCTTCCGACGCCTTTCTTCAGCAGCTCCGCGACGACACCCACAGACTGCGGCACAGGCCCGGCTTCTACAGCCTGCCCTCTCTTCCCCTCCCACCCTGTCACATCACCCACGATCGCCTTGATCGTACCCGCCACCCTGACCGAATCCTGCGCAAGATAGTAAATCACTGCATTGGGGCCCGCATCAAACGTATACGCGCACACTGTCCCCCCCGCTGCCTCATTGATTCCTTCGCACAATCGTACCGCAGCGCGCGACGTCTCGTTCATGTAGAAGATCGGCGGAGAAGTATCGAGGCACGTCGCGTGGAAGTTGTTGCTATCCCGCATCGTGAGATCCGCGAATGCCGGGAAGTCCTTCTCCTGGATCGCCTTCTCCATAGCTACCATCCTCTTCGGCACGACGTTGTCCGCGCGATGCTGGAAGAGCGCCGACGTCGCGACAGTAGCTTGCATGCCTGACGTGGAGCTTATATCCTTCTTATCCGCGCTGGCTACTAAGACTATAGCTCTCATGTCCGCCCAGTGCTCCGCAGGCGCAACCTCGTAGGCTGTGCTGTCGCTCCCGTCTTGGAGCTCACCTTTCCGCCATCCAACGTACCCGCCGAAGAGACTCCGGCAGGCTGACCCAGAGCCCTGCCTGGCGATTCGTGAGAGTGCGGCAGGTGAGGCAGGGAGCTGGTATAAGTCTGCTATGGCGCGGACCAGAGCTGCGAAGCCTGCAGCGCTGGAGGCCAGCCCGGCGGCAGTCGGAAAGTTGTTCTCAGAGACGATCTTGAGCTTCATCGTGCTGAGTGTGGGAGCATTGGTGTCGCGTGCCTCGACCTCCTGCCGCAAGGCTCGCAGTTCCCGAAGACATGCCTGTGTCCTTGTACCGGAGATGTCCTGGTCGTGGCCATTCAGTATGAGTGTGTCGTGCTCGAAAGTGGGCGAGCAAGATGCGGTTGTGTGCGTGCGCAGGTCGTCTTGCGAAAGGGTTACGGAGAGGGAGGAGTTGGTGGGGAGGTTCAGCTTCGTGTCGCGTTTGCCCCAGTATTTGATCACGGCGATGTTGACTGGGGCAAAGGTGCTGGCGCGGTGGATCTCGCTGCTCGAAGCCATTGTGTGTTTAGATCTTGTTGATCTGTTGATTGTCGACCTAAATTCATGGTTCGGTTCCTGAGAAGCCCATGCAGGGCAAAGCGCCACCCGCCGAGCCGCTCGACATATGCATCTTGACTTTCGGGTCACGTTGCTCTTGATCACCGTACCTCCCATCTGAAGTATACAGGATGCGACCGGAAGGAGCTGATCCGGCAGACAAATGCCCAGTCGATCCCAAGACCCGTGAGAGATGGCTCGAGGCAGCCAAAGCGAAAGGCCGAGCAGCTCCGGCGCATCCTGCCATACCATCTAGCACCCAGCATACACCACCTTCTCGCTTCTCTCTCGACACTTCCAGCTGGCAGACCTCAACCCATAGTCCTCTTTCCTCTTACTCTCCTGCATCTCAGCCCAAGCGGCCCAAAATCTACCGCCTCTCCACCGACCGCGAGATCTCCACCATCCCCCGAGCCATCCCCTCCACACCCGATCGCCCCCTGCACCACGCCGAGAAAGCCGCCCTACCGACCTCTCCCACCGCCACACCAGCAGCAGCCTCCCACGGCATCCCAGCCAACAGCGAAGCCGACACTGGCCACGATGCCGCGTCGGGCAACTGGATCTACCCCTCGCAAGAAATGTTCTTCGCCGCCATGCGCCGCAAAGGCCACGACGGCGCCTCCCCGGACGACATGCGCACCATCATCCCCATCCACAACGCCGTCAACGAGCGCGCCTGGGCCGAAATCAAGACCTGGGAGCAGGGGCGCGGGAGCGAGGCATGCGGGGGGCCGAAGCTGGTGAGCTTCGCGGGGGACAGCAAGGCATTGACGCCGCGGGCGCGGTGGAAGGGTTGGATGGGGTACCAGACGCCGTTTGATCGGCATGATTGGGTGGTGGATCGGTGTGGGAGGAAGGTGGAGTATGTGATTGATTTCTACTCCGGGAAGGGCAATAGTGGGGACAGGGGATTGAACTTTTATCTGGACGTCAGGCCCAAGCTGAATAGTTGGGAGGGCATCAGTACGAGAGCGATGAGGGCAGTGTGGTGGTGATGGTAGCTGTGGAGGTGGGCGGAAGCGAGCGTGGTGGCGATTGGCCACGCTTGTCCAGAAGGCCCATTCGCACAGCAATGCATTGACTAGGTGCTGCGGAGAGTCATTGCGCTGGACTGGCAGTTGACGCATGGTGGTGTCGACGTCCGTCCGAAATTGCCATGTTTTGACGCAAGGTATGTATCGAAACACTGCTCCACTTAGCTTCCGCCAAGACTTGCGTACTAATGAAGAGAGGACAGTGGCTAGCCACTCCGAATAACTCGCACACATAAGAGAGCCGTCCGACGACCTGCATGAAATCGACACGAACGCCATCCAAATACACACCAACACTATCCACCCCCACACCGACGACACCATGGCGCCCCTCCTCTGCGGAATGCCGCTCAAATTCACCCAGTCAGCTCGCAAACGTGCCAACAAGTCCGAGGAGCACGCCGTCGACTCTACTTCTCTACCACCCTCACGCCCATTGACAGCCCACCGCTGCATATCCACATCAACCTGCTCGACCTCTGCGTGATCCTCTCGCACATCTCTAGGCACGGCGGTCCTCAAGCCCTGTACGTCCGATGCCCGCCCGCGGAGCTGGGAGGACAAGTGGGCGAGAAGCCCAGCGAGCCTTACGCCGACATGGACCGGCCAGAATCTGTGCACCCGAAGATAGCGAAGATAGTACGTTCGTCTCCGCATCGTATCCCGATGAATGTTTGAATCCGAGATGGTTGCTGATTCGTTGCAGTCGGCGGAGACCTGGAAAGAAGCCGAGAGAGTTTTCGAGGGTTGGCGCACGAATGTCTATCTGTAGGCTCTCGACGCGGATCCGAGAAGCTGGTGCTTAATCTCGATCAGAGGTGGAGGCCGGTGAGCACGCCTCACGCACAGAGAAGTGCAGCGCGAGTCGTCTCTCACGAGAGGCGCATGTCGGGTGCAGCAAGCCGGCACGCTCTGGGTGAGCAACTCTGTCCGGTGTAGTAACAGCCATGCGAACTCGGGCATTGGCATTCAGGCGTATGCGGCACCGCCAGTAGACAGCAGTGACTCTGTCCTAGATGAGAACGCCTCAGCCCTCCTCACGTCCACGTCCACCCCGCCTGCCCGCCCCAGCTCTTAGGGCCTTCAACCTCTCCTCCTCTTCACTCCTCGCCGCCCCTCCCTTCCCCGCCACATCTATCTCTTTACCGCCGACAATCTGCTTTCTCACTGCCCGCCCCACCTCCGCAACCGTACTCCCACTCTCCCTCTCCACCCGCTCCGCCATGCCATGCCTTCTGCGGTGCTCGTTGAGCAAACTTAACCCTCCTTCTCCACCGCCACCACTATCCGCCTGCCTATGTCGCTTGGCGTTCTCCTTTGCCGCCCGAATGCTCGTGCGAGTGTACACGAACAGCAAGCATGCCATTGTGAAAGCGGCTGCAGGAGCTACGATGGTCCTGCTGTTGATCATGCGCGGAAAGGGCCGTCGGGGCGAGGACGGCGGGCCTACTTTGGCAGGCACAGAGGCCTCGCCTGTACCGCCTGGGCCGCGAGGTTGTGACAAACGGGCTCCCATGTTGTCGGTAATAGAGAGATCGCTGGGCAGATGGACGAGGATGCCTGATACAGCGGAAGGCGGCCGTACACGGATCCGAGCGGGCACAGCCGTGCAGGTGTGTCAGCCTTCGTCAATCGTTAGCTGAGCAGGTACAAAAGTATTGACAACACCAGAGTCGCCCTCGAGATGCGCTGCTCTTCCACTGGTATCCGGCCCCCCAAGCAGCGATGGACGACGAGCGCAAATCGACGACCCCCATGACGGCCGTCAACGATCGAGCATCATTCATCCGCCGCCGCCATACGCTTTCCACCAGCAGTGTCTCCAACAATGCCTTCGCAGGCCGCATAGGCGGGAACCAGGAGTTCGTGGCCAGCGATGAGGATCTACTCAAGAGGCAGCCAGATGCGGTGAGTATCGACATCTGCCCATCCGCAGCCCCCCATCTAACGGCTGTCCAAGGCACCCATCTCCCGTCTGCGAGACTCGCTTCGCCTGTCCGGCTTCCTGAACCTCGAGCTCTGGCGCATGGCCATCATAGAAGGCTGGGGCACTTTCCTCCTTGTCGGCAGCCTTGGCGCCGGGGCATCAGGCCTCACCCAGCTCCCGCCCGCCGTCCCCGTCTTCGCCATCACGCTCTACGCCGCCCTCCTGAACCCCGGGGGCCTCACGATCTTCATCTTCACCGCCGGCCCTGCCAGCGGTGGACACCTGAATCCGACCATCACCCTTGCGACGTTCTTCACAGGGCTGTGCACGTTACCCAGAGCGGTGCTGTACATTGCCGCGCAGTGTACGGGAGCTATTGTTGCGTGCTACTGGCTGAAGCTTGGCTTGGGGGACGCCTACTTCCCACACGTACGTATCATCATACGTGAGTCATTGCTGAACCACTCTGACCGCAATTAGGGCGTCATACCGGGCTGCACCGTCAACCCTACCCTCGTCTCGAAAGGCCAAGTCTTCGTTCTTGAGTACTTGTTCGCACAGGTCTCGATCTTCACGGCCTTCGGTGTCGGCCTAGACCCGAGACAGGGCCAAGTCTTCGGTCCAGCGTTGAGCCCTCTGCTGGTCGGTCTGACCGTCGCTTTCGCCACGCTGACCTCGGCCTTCGTCAAGCCTGGCTATACCGGGAACTGTGAGTGCGCGGCTTTCGGGCAGGACGGGCGACGTGAGCTGATGACGATGACACTAGCGTTCAACTCCGCCCGCTGCTTGGGTCTAATGGTGGCGAAGGGCGACATGCAATACCACTACATGCACTGGTTGGGCACTTTGGCAGCGACCGTGCTCAATGGTGTGTTTTACTACTACGCCCCTCCGTACCACAAGGGGAAACCGCGGTCATCGTACGTGGCTCCGGTCGGGGTGTGATAGTGCTTTAACAAAGATCGTTCTGCACTGGCCATTGTGTGCCACGTAAGCGTTCTTGATGCAAAAGGTGCGGATCGTGAGGTTGTATTGCAACTCTACGATGAGCACAATTGGTACACAACGTGCGACAGCGTGGCTGACAAGGGCTGTGCCAGGTAGTCGGCCTCGTGACACCTCACCGCCGGACGCCGGGATGCAGACTCAACTGTGAGCCACAGTCGAGAACTACCGTACAAGCAAGCCTCTATCATTGGCTCTGTGTGGCTTCGCCACCGAACATCAAGCGCGGATGCTTACCCAGAATTGTATGCAAGCTACGTCGACATGTCACGTATGGCCGTCGCTGTCTGCTCTACCTCCTCGCCCTCGCTTGGTGTTCATATCACTCTTCCATCCGTCCTGGAGCAGCTACCGGGCAGGTGCGGACTATGCGGTTGCATGATCGAATCATGTGCGGTGGTCGGCACGCTGCATGCAGTCGTAGCTCGGAAGGCGGCCTCTCATAGCTCTGGCAACGCCACAGACATCGAGATCTGGCTCGAAGGAGAAC
>JAWDJV010009643.1:0-24835 GCA_033119285.1 Teratosphaeriaceae sp. CCFEE 6253
CTTGGTGATGAATTATGTTGCTGGAGTTGCGGGAGAAATCGTGCATGCGTGCATGACGACAGTGACATCTTGCCCACCGGCGACGTCGATCGCCAAGCCCGCGTTTTCTCCGTCGGTCGGTCGGATCTTGGTGAGGTAAGCGGCTCGGAGGCGGCCCTTCGTTGGCTCGTTCAAGTAACCCTGTTCGAGGACAAGGGCGACGGCGTGGATAGGTGCTGCGTATGTACTGTAGTAACGAGCGACGTCGAGAACGAGTCTCTTGAGCTGGTGCGTACCGGTGTCATTATTCGGATGCGACGGAGTTCTGATATCTTCTTCGTCCAGAGTGCAGATGATCAGCAACGACATGCCCGACTGGGCCTGCACTGCCACCCGCTCTAGCACATCTGGCCGGGACGACTCCATGCGCGCCTAGCTGCTGCTCTGCAGGTACGTGCGGGCTGCTTCTCCTTTGGCAGGGCGCGTGAGGGCTCGCTTCTCTTCGGAAGCACGGCGAGCCCCGATCGGGTGTCTTTGATCCGCACACTGGCGGGCCATCATCGCCCCTCTGAGCAACGATCGCCTGGTCCGAGAATACCCAGCAATCAACCGGCCTGCTGTGTCTCACTACTCCCGCAGATCTCACGATTATGCTTAATGCAAAGCGACCGTTGACTCGCCAAAGTCACCATCGCGTGGTCGACATGCACTCCGCCTCAGATAGGGTCATGATGTCGAGCGACTGTCTACCGCGGGGACAGCATTCCCGTGGCTGCTGGACTGTGACTGGCTGTCCACCGCGAATAGCATGCGACAGCCGTCGGTATCGTCTACCGGATCGCCTCTGTGTCGTTTCATGTGCCTGGTGATGCCTCCCAGACCAGGACCAGCATACTGGACGCTTCTCTGCTGCTGCCGGTCCTGTGCGCCAAGGAGTATCATGCTCGCACAGAGCTATCCACTTGCGCGCCTCATTGGCAACCGGAGACGCTGCACATGGTGGCTCAAGCCGGGGAAGGACGCCATCACTCGCAGACAAGCTCCCGTCCTGTGGCGCAATGCGGCGCTGAGTTCGCGCCGCACGGTATGGACTGAGCAAACACGACGCCTCACGCATCAGCCACGATGTGTCTGCATACCCGCAAGCACGACCCCAAAGGGTCAGTCCGCCTGCAGGAGGCTGCGGCTGAGTTCTCGTTCATTGGCTGTAGTCCTCCCCTCGTCGTCACTCGTGGCTGGTGAAGTCCGCCAAGGGATCACCAAGATCCATGAACCCGGGAGACTGCTGTGGCTCGTCGGCGGAGGCCGAGAGCCTTTGTCGTGCTTGTGCTGATGCCATCGAGAGTCCGGTCGGGAACTCTGAAGGCCTTCGGCCAATTTCCCCGTGCACGCTCACCACAGCTGAGAGATGGCGTACTCTCAAAGTACGCCCGACTGTGCCCTTCAAGTTGGCATCGACCTCCTCATCTTGGTCAAGCAGAGGCCTCGGCTCCCATTCCAATTACTCGCTGCCGCCGTCGCTCTCAGCATGGTGTGCATCATCACACCGCATGGCCCTCCTCGCGTCCGCAGTGCCCGCCCAGCGACCTTCCGCATGAGTCCAGGTCCACCCACACCCACTGCTCCGCGAGCATGGATAGTATCGCTGATACCTACCGCTTCCAAACGATACACACAGCACACGCCCCAACAATAGCAACACGCTCGCCGCCAAGCCCTCCCGACGACGCAGGGCTTCAGGAAAAGTCTGCTCCGCGTGCGGGATCTAACGACAGCGGGCAGGATCGGCAGCAGATCTGCGTCGCGTGCCGCATCGAGCCGCATCGGCACCGGCGTGTTCGGCAGTCGTTCGTGGGCTGTTCTGCCGTGCGACGGACCGATTAAACCAACCTCGGGACACAGGAATAGCGCTATATGTCTTCGTCGTATCGTTCGCGTGGGTGATCGTCAGTTGATCAGACAATTGGGCGTCGAGTCCCTGTGGTTGCGATGCCTGAAATAGATGTGTGTATGCTGTACATGACATGATGCGTATACGAAGCGAGGATCTCGGCCTCGAGTGCGACATGGAGCCCGTCAACATCATCAATGCTCATTGATATTGCACCGACAACACCTCGGCTTCGATTGCTTATGGCGAGATGAGAAAATCTGAGCTCACTAACAACAAATATCAAACGCCTTGACACAATTTCGCGCGGCATACAGGACGCATCGGAGCCGAGACCTTGGAGTGGCAGCCGACATCTATGCGTCCTACGGCTGCTTCACCAGCACTGATCGCCGGACCGTGGATCAAGATGGAATGTGTCCAGCCCAGCTCTGCTTGCACACAGGCGCGAACGTAATGAGCACCGTTCCAGCCTCCGCAAGCCCGTCGACATTGTCATCACAGACGAGTGTCATGCACATCACAGGTAGCTCGCGAATGCTGTCAGAGAAGGCGTCCATATAGGGACCGATCACGCTTGCAGCTCTGATCAGAGGTATCGTGCTGGTTGTACACTGTCGCATGGCTACAAGTTATCCACATGAAGCAACACGGATCCTTCGCCAACCCGATCGGGGCCGCGTTCATGCCGTTTGAGACTCCTCGTCCCCCTTGCTTGCGATCTTGGGCTCCGACGACACGCCCTGCAACTTGCGAGCGACCTCGTCCGTCATATAGTCCTCCACATTCGGGCAGTAGAAGACCGCCGCGAAAAGCAGGATCACCCCAAACGGTATCGTGCACAGGAAGACGGTCCGGAACGACATAGCATACGCCTGCTTGATCGGCGCGCCGATAGCCGCCAAGATCTCCGCATTGATCCCTGGCACGGCGTCGAAGCTCCCGGAGCCCACGCCCGCAAGCAGCGCCGGGAGACTGCTCACCGGCAGCCCGGCCTCGGTCGCCGCGGCGCCGACGTACCGCGGCAGGTACTTGGTCAGCTCGGTCGCGAGGATGCCGCTGTACATCGACGTCGCCAGCGCGCCGGCGGCCGTGCGGATGCAGCCCATCACGCCGGCGACGAGGCCGATGTCATCGGGCTCCCAGACCAGCGCCATGGTGGAGAGGGTCAGGTTCTCGACGTAGCCGGCGCCCGCCGCGCCGATGAGGAGGAAGACGACGGTCTGGGTGCGCGTGTGGGCGTTGGAGGCGGCGAGGGCGGCGATGAAGGCCATCATGATGACGCCTGTTGAGGAGTCAGCGTGGAGCCCTGATGTTGAGGTGAGGGTGGATCACGTACCCGCTATGGTCATCTGCCACTTCATCCTGGGGAGGTACCGGACGCCGATACCCGCGCAGATCTGACCAAAGAGCAAGCCTCCACCGACTGCGGTGGAGAGCCAGCCGACCTCTGACACGGACGTCGTGAACAAGGTTCCCGCCATGGTGGGCCAGATGACTGTCCCACTGTAGTAAACCATGGCGCCGATCGACGCGCAAGCGACAATGGCGTCGTACTTCAGATTCTTGAACAGCCTCATGGGCATCAACGGGTAGTCGAGCCCGCAGTACGCCTCCCAGACGCAGAAAGCCACGAGCCCGGCGATACCGGCAAAGAAGGCGCCGAGAACATGCGCTGAGTTCCAAGGATAGAGTGTTCCACCCTGATATCAGATGTCAGCCATGCTGCAACAGCAAGAAGAAAGGTCGATACACACCCAGTTCAGCCCAATCAAGAAGACAGTGAGGCCAGCTGTGAAGAGGATGGAGCCGATCCAGTCGAAGCTCTTGAGCTGGGACAGCTTGGACTTGCCACCCACGTGCAGCTGCTCGTAGGTCGGCGGGTGGTAGAAGAAGTAGTACAGCGCGACGGCGACGACGTTGATGACCACGCCGAGGATGTAGCTCATGCGGAAGGTGAGGGACGGGACGTTCTCGTAGAAGGCTCGGGCGATGGGCGGGCCGAAGACGGCAAAGGGGACGCTGGTGGACAGGACGATGGTGTTGTAGGTACCTCTCTGCGACGCGGGTCAGTACGGCGCTGCAGCCGACATGGTCTTGAGCATACCTGTTTGTTGGGAATGAGTTCGCCCAGGATGACATTGAAGGACAGTTGACCGGCCGCAGCAACACCATTGAGCGTGTTGGTCGCAAGCAGCATCTCGATCGACTGTGCGGAGGCGCCGATGATGTTGCCGATGAGCGCCAGCACACTCGATCCGATGAAGAACCATCTCCGGCCTGTCGCGGTCAGCATCCACACCAACGACTGCTTTCGACACGGCCTGGAGACATGGACGCACCGAAGATGTCGCTCAGCCGTCCGACCCAGAGGAAGCCGACCGCAAACCCAGCCTGCCACGACACCGCGAGCCAAATGACATTCGCCGACGGCCCCAGCGCCAGGTTGATGAGCGACAGAGTGTTGGCCGGCAGGACCCAGCCCAGGTAGCCCGAGATCTGCGCCAGACACGTAGCCACCAGGGTCCCGATGAAGGCCGGCGACCGGTAGTAGTTGCTGGGCAGGTCCTTCTGCAGGCCGCCGATGGCCTCCGGCGCAACGCGGTCGTGGTGCAGTTCGATATCGGTGGGGTGCTCGTGGACCACGGCGTGCTCTTCTTGCCGGGCGCCCATCTTCTCCATGGTGCAGCGCTAGCCGACGCGTGGTAGTAGGTAGGTAGCCTTGATCGGCGTGATGTACCGCGAACGAGTCGCGGCGACACCAGTAATGATCTGCAGAGGAATAATGCAGAGTAAGACGGACTGTGCGATCGTGCATGTTTGCGGGGCCCCATGGGCACCATATACATAGAGTGTCCATGTGGTCGAGGTTCTGAATCCCCGAGCGTGGCTTGACCGCCGTTGGGGTGCTGGAAAAGCGTTTCCGCGCGTTACATGAGTCGTGAGTAGCCTACGGTCAGCCGCAGATGACTTTGGTCTCACTACGGTACCCCAGCTCTCTCCGCTGCATGTCTGCCACGCGTCTGCACAGGCCCACTCCCATCGGATATGGAGTCTAGATAGCTCTTCGGGACGCCATCGGGAAGGCTACTGGGTTGTCGGTGTACATCGCTCCGTGGAGTTGCCTCCGGGCTTCTGGTACGCTATACATGGATGTACAATTCCTACACCCAGAGCAGAGCAGAGCAGCGCAGGGCATACCAGATGAGCAAGCTCACCGGCCGTCACCACTCCCGCCTCCCGTCTCGCCCTCTTTCATCTCGCCCTCCTCGCCCGGCAAGAAGATCTCGTGCCCACTGCCGTTGCGCACCCAGAAGCTCGCTACGCAGCCCATCGCTGCCACCGAGCCCGTGAACCACCATGCCATGCCCACAATGCCGCGCTCAGTCCACACGCCATACCAGTAACCCGCCAAGATAGGCCCCAGCGTGCGGAACGTAGCCGAGCAGGCCTGACCAACGCCATGTATCGTCGCCAAGACACTCGGGTGCGGTGAGCTATTGTTCAGCAGGATGATGGATGCGGGCAACGCGAAGGTCCGAGCGGCGACTTGTAGAAATAGCACGGAGCTGATGCCCAGCCACACTGCGGAGCCGCTCGCGGGACTCGGCGGTGGGGTCGCGGAGGGCAGGAGGGCGATGTAGGGCGCCAAGTAATACGCCGCGGGGAAGAAGAAGAGCGAGCCGCGGAAGCACCGCATCAACCCGAAGCGGCCGTTGGCCCACGGGTAAAGGAGGAACTGCAGCGCGACGCCGATGAAGCCGATGATGGCCATGGCGAACCCGATGGTGGGTGGAGGGAAGGCGAGGCCCGAGGCGAACTTGAAGGCGCTTCTCGGTATCAACGGCCGGTCCTTGATTGGCGCCGCTGCGGCGTCCGAGAGAAGTGGATCCGCATCGGACACGCCCGGTATGAACTCGCGAGGCGTCGCCAGGAACAGTATCCACAGATTGGCAAAGGCGCCCATGTGGAAGTCAAAGATGGCGATACTCAATAGCGTCCATAGCACGTTCGAGGTCCAGATCCGCCGGAAAGGTAATCTCTGCGTCGGCCTTGGCTCGCCCTTCTCTCCAGTGACGGCCACGCGGTCCAGCTCAATAGAAGACCGGTCCGGATTCGAGAGCAGGCCCTGACGTTGCGTCTGTTGCACGAGTCGGTACCCAGACTCCTTCGCTCTCACGAGCTGCGCGTACAGGTCGCGGGCAGCTTGTATGGGATTGAGCCGTGACAGCTGCATCGGCCGCTTGCCTTTCAGCGTCTCCTCTAGGAAGAGGTGCACGATGATGGCTTCGCTGAAGAGCAAGATGGTGCTGATCAAGTTGGCCAATGCGTACGGATAGGTCCTCATCCAGCCAACACCATCTGCGCCGCCGAACGTGCTGTCAGGACCAAAGTATTCCGGAAAGCTGGAGACGGGATTGACAAGGAGGCCTGATAGGATCGGTCCCGCCACGTTGGCGATGTTGAACGCTGCCGGCAGCAGCAGGAAGGCGCGCGGGTGCCACGGCTTCGGTGTGCGCTCTGCAACCATCGTCCGCGCCGAACCCACCGTGCCATTGATCGCTCCACTCATCAACCGCCAGAATACCGCCTGCCCGTATGTCCGGCTGAAGCCCACTCCGATGCAGCCTATCCCCGTCCCAACCAAGCCAATATTCAGCACCATCTTCCTGCCCACCGTCGGCTGATCTGCGGTTCTGCCCCACAATATGCTCGTGATGATCTGTGCCGCCGTGAATGATCCTTGCAGCACACCCGCTTGATGCGAGATGGCGACGTCTGGCAGCGTCGGGTCAAACGATTTCAGCTGGTGCACCATGTACGTCTGCAGTGCAGCCATCTGGAAGAAGTCGACGAAGCGCGAGCCGGCCAGGATGGCCAGCTGCACTTTGTTGGGCATGTTGCTCCATGTCGGTGGCGGAGGTGGATGGGCCGCCGTCGGCACGCCTTGACTGGCGGCGGACTGGCCTGGCGTGGAGGCCCCGGATGGGTGTGCAAGCGGCTGGGAGGGCGGTGGCTGCAGGTTCGACACACGCCGTGGCTTGCTGTGCACCGCGCCATTCTCTATGGCTGCGGGTTCCCATTTGCCGCTTCTGGAGCTGGTGTCTGATGGATAGACCTCCTCGTCCGTGTACGGAGATCCGCCGGTCTTGCGGCTCTCGGACCCTTGTCGGATGCGGAGGTGTCGTGAGGATGCCCGCTGGTGTTGGTGTGCCATCCCGGGCAAGAGGTAGGCGGGGATGCAGCTGCTCCGACCACCCTGCGACAGACGGCTTGACCTATCTCGCGCCCTGCTGGGAGTCCGTAGCAAGCCGCGCGCAACCCGCACTCGGACGAGGTCAACAACTAATCACCTATGGACGTCCCGCAGATACAGCAAGGACCCAGTCCCTTGCGGTCGACGCTCTCCACTGCTTGCGTGTACCGCGACTCCGTGGACGGCATATGCGCTGAGTCGTCGCACATCTTGGCGCAGCTGCTCACTGCCAAGAGAATGCTAAGACGCCTGCGCAAGGCTTGTCTCTTGTCGCGATACCGGCACGCGTGAGAGCACCGCCAGCAAGAGCAGGCCTGCTCGGACTTGCCTCTTGCGCGACGGAGATTCTTCCGCCGAGACGGGCGCACGAGCGTCAGCCAAGCCCGGAGCAGCTGCCGAGTGGGATGTTCGGAAGTGGATGCGCCAGGTGCGGTGTTTCAGATATGCAGGAACTTGCCGTCGGACGTGTGAAGTTGATGGCGCCTGTCGTGGGACGCCCCAGCGCTCGATATGGAAGTCTGTTGTGAACCGACGTGCTTGATGAGGGCCTGTTCGGTTGCGCATCTTGGTTTTCGCATCTAGAGCCCCGAAGATGCGCCGAAAAACACCTCCCGAGTCGTTTTTTGAAATGCCTATCGCATCCCGAGAATCGCACTATCTTATTGGATTGTCGGACGAACCCGGCCGTAGCTAGGCACTAAGAAGAATGCCGGAGCCCTACGCGAGATGCGGCACAGGCTAATACGCACCGACGCATCTTGTTATTTGTACAACTTGTGCAATCTTTCGTTTTAGCCGGAGGTTGAGATGCGCAAGCACACCAAGATGCGCTGAACCGAACAGGCCCTTATTAGTGACAGCAGCTAGACCGTCGGTTCGTCGACAGCGACGCAATGATTGGACTGGTCGCAACAAGAGACATGCAGCGAAGCAGTCAATCCGTCTATTGCCTACTAGCTCCAGTGTATATGTACATACAGAAGGCGCACATGTGACCTATCCCAAATCATGGGCCTAAATCCGCCCACCCCCAATACCACCAGTCCCGCCGTGCTCCCTCGTGAAGCGCCTCGCTAAGCACATATGCCATTACACCAGTCAGGACGCCATCGCCCGCGGAGTGATGCTGGGTTAAGGCGGATACCCGCTCGGTGACCGCCTGTGGACGCCAGTCTCCGGCTCCCGGTCCCGCACGCGTTGGTACTTCCCCAAGACCCTCGCTCCAAACGCGCTGTGCGTCACGCTGTCCGTCCACTGGCCCGTCTGCCGCGAGATGGTGTCCGCGAGCGGCTCCAGCTTCTGCAGGTAGCCCTGGGCGTGCATCACGATGCCGATGGTCATGACGCCGAAGCCGATCAGCGCGCCGACCGCGACCAGCACGGCCTCGCGCGTCGAGCCCCCGACAGCGGCGCGAGCGGCGCTGCTCCCTTTCGCCTCCCACGTTTCTTCGCCGGGGACTTCGGCGTAGTACTGCTGGGTGTCGAAGCCGCGGTTCGGGGAGAGGAAGCGGTCGGCCACGCTGACGCTGACGTTGTAGGCGGTCTGGTGGTTGTCGTCCGTGGCGACGGGGCGGTCGCAGTCGCGGTCGTGGCAGTACTTGGCGAGTCCGGGGCTGGGCTGGAACGTCCGGGCGATGACGCTGGACCGCATCACGGTGCCGTCCACGTTGAGCGCCTCTGCGAAGGCCCACTGCGCTGCGCCTGGCGCGTAGAAGACTGTCTCGAAGCCCGCTTTGCGCGCGTTGCCGACAAGCGTGTACTTGCCGGCCGCCGTGTCCGCGACGTAGAAGTTCCAGCTCCGCACTTCCGTCGCGCCGTTCCACGATACGTAGAAGACCATCTTCTCCCCAGTCCTGCTGTAGGTCCAGAGCGCAGGCTTCGTCTCCGGCGTGCCGGTCCAGTTGTACTTGTTCGAGCGGTAGATCATCACGTTCGATACGCGATCGGCCAGCTTGCCGTACATCACCGCGCTGCCGTCGGCGGTGTGCTCCGAGAAGTACGCATGCTCGCCCCAGCCAATGTGGCAGCCGCCGTTCGGCAGCATCTGCATGTTGCATTGCGAGGTGGACAAGAGCCCGCCTTCGGGTTCCGGCGCGCCGAACTGCTTGATCATGGTCGCGATTGCGGCGGCGTGATCGATGACCACCACCCAGCCGTGTGAGAATTGCCCTGTCGAGTTGTAGCCGTTGCCGCCGTTATCGAAGAAGGACAAGGTCGTGTGCGTGGCGTTCTCCGACATCCAGCGAGCGTGATGCTGGTAGGAGAACACGAAATTCGTCGTGTGTATCGTGGCCGCGTTCCCACCCATTTGCCACATGATATGGCCACCTTGTCCTGAGAGCTTGTAGATGGCGCTTGTATGGCGTGCAGATATCAGATAGTCGCCCTCCGTATTCTTGTCGATGCTGTTGATGTGGAAATAGTCCCAAGGGGTCGTCTCGTGTAGGCCGTCACCACTAGTGTCGGTCGTTCCAGGCATAGTCCAGCTGAGACCCGGGTCCACATGGTCCAACGATCGCCATTCGAACAGCACTCTGCCAGTGTCAATCTCCACCTCCTGGAAGACGCCCTCCGCCACCCAGCCCAGCCCCCGCTCGACGTTGAACCTCGGGTTGCTCGTGAGGTCGTACTGCCGCGGCTGGTAGACCGTCATCAGCGCCGTGGTGCCATTCGCGTACGGCGTCGTCCTGAACTCATGCATGTCGCTGCTCGCGCCGGCGCCGGCGCTATCCACCGTGCGCACCACCCGATAGTTCTGGTCCATGATGACCCCATGGCCGCGCGCGAAGCCCTGGTGCTGCTCGCCCTCGAAGAAGCAGAGGTGATCCCTTCCCCGATACGAACATACCCGCGGCGTGTGCGATGTCTTCGGCCCGCTCTCCCCTGCCCCGGACCATACCAAGTTGCCCCAGTTGTCGTAGATGTATGGACCCGGGTCGAGGTTGCGGTATGGCGCGAGGAATATGTAGCCCGGCGAGACCAGCTCGGGCCGTAGGATGGTGAAGTCTATGATCGGGGCATGTAAGTCCGGTCGCTGGTGGGGCAGGCAGAGGTCAGCAGGCCACCTCGATTGGGACGTTGCGCTGGTAGCGGCGGAAACATACCGATTTGAAGGAGAACGTGGGCGAAGTGTCGTTATTGAGTTGCGCGCTCGCGCTCCCCAGAAGCAAGAGCAGTCCCGCGGTCCAGACGGCTCGTATCCGGCCCGCCCAGGTCGATGATCTGTGTGGCGGCGCAAAGTAGGACATTGGCAGGGCGGCGGCTCCTCAATAGACAGCAGCGCGGGCAACACTACTGCTCGCATGGGCAATCACGCAAGAATGGAGGGGATGGCGAGATCAACACCGGCTGGATCGGGCGAGGCTATCAGGACCACAATTCTCCCTGACGCGAGGCTCGAGCCGCGCCCAGCGACGGGCTTCGGTGGTGCAGGGTGGCGAGGCTCTGAGGACGGCCCCCTCTCATCGTCAGCCCCTAAGCACTCAGGGAGTCTAAAATACCCTCCGCTCTAGGGGCATGCCAAGGCGGGCGGGACGGCGATGGTGCATCGAAACGCTCTTGGCATCCACGTCGCCGGGGGCCGGTCAAGCGCGGAGGTCGGATCCACGCTGTACTTGACACGAGAGCGGAGACCGGTACGTGTACGATCAGACTACTGTCCCAGCGTTTTTACGACATGGTTCTACCCTTGTGCGCAATCGAATGATGTAGATCTGTATTGACCGCTGGCAGCATTGGAGGTCCGCTCCATACATGTCTCGCGGGAGATCTATGATGCGGCGCTCACCTCGAAGCGTCTATGCATTCCTCGGATCACACCAGGCTGAATCGAGCGACAACAAGGCGCCTGACTCATCAAGGCTCTATAATTGACACCAACATGCGCACTGACCGACCTCTCACAGGACACCAAAGTGTTTCTGTTGCACAACAATGGTGGGCTTCGTCGGCGCACAAGCGAGCTTTCTCGCCGGATCAACGAGCTCCGATCTGCCCTGCCGACATATCGAATCTACAGGGGTCCGTGCCAATAGCCAAGCGAGCAGCACAACGGCTGTATTCCCCTCATGCATCTTGCACTGTAGCTGCATTTCAGCCATGAACGGATAGCAATGCGCGGGCTCAGCAGTGTGAGGCTTGCTGATGAGTAACTGGCAGACTGGACGACCATGTCGCACCGCGTGAGCAACTCCCGAAGTCATATTCGTTGTAGGGACTCCGCAGGTGTGGCACGGGGCGCACGCACGCTCCACTTTTCGAAAACGCCTCCGCCGAAAGCTGCCCCTGCCTTATTCAATGCGATGGCGTTGCGCCAGCTAAGAAGTACCACCCTCCCAATTGTGGAACCCCTGAAACACCAGCACCGGGACACCGTCCCCTACCGAGCCTGCGCGCCGCGATCAGCGGTGCAACGCCGTGCTCGCGCTCTAACGGCTCGCCGCGCATGACCCGTCGATCTGGCTCCGCGAGGCGGCCGCATCGACAGCCTGCAAGGAGTCTATGCGATGTGTCGACCTCCAAGAGCATTGCTCCTCAATGCCGCCTCCCAAAGAATCGCCGGTAGGACATCGTCGCACCAAACACAATCGCCGCGAAGGAGCTCCCCACTACCGTCGCACGGAAGAGCACATTGAGCATCTGCATCCGATTCCGCCGGCGGCAGCGCTCGACGAACCCGTCGGTGTCGTTCGTGCGCGGGAATTTCCTGCCTTCGGGCACCGGTACCTCCAGGAAGTCGCAGAGCGGTTGCCATCCCTCGCCCATCTTGTACTCGAGCAGGTTCTCCTTGGGCACCAGTGACCGGATCTCGTCGTAGTACTCTATGAAGCGCCGCTTGCCGTTCTTCTCGAAGTCGCCTTCCCAGAAGGAGGTCCAGAATTCTGCGTAGCCCTGTCAGTGATCGCCTCTTCCATCACGTGCAGTCTTGCTCCTGCGTACTGGACAGCATAGGCTGGTACATGCTCGCCGCCCAGTCGAACCGCGCCGCGAACTTGAGCTCCGGCTCCGTCGCGCGCCAGTGCACCGTCTGCATTGTGCTCGCGTGCCAGCTATCCACGTCCCGCGTCGTGACCAGCACCTTCGCCTCCGGGTATGCCTCAATGAGCTCTTTCGCGAACGCCACACAAGGCCAGTCGCAAATCGCCTGGCAGTGCCCGAACAGCTGGTCCCATTGCTCCCGCCCGAACGTGCCCTTCCCGTCGTACTTGGCCGCCAGTGCGTCCGACCACATGAGGCAGTCCGGCGGGTTCTCCACCGACGCGGACATCATGTGGTAGCAGTCGGCGAAGCCCAGCTCCTTGAGTGCCGTCCGCAGCGACGCGGTGCCCGTCCGGCCGAGCCCCAGCGCCAGCACGCGCATCGGCACCACGCGCCTGCATTCTCGCCGGTTGATGTCGGTGTCGCCGGGGGTGAAGATGTCGGTGACGGGTTTCGGGGTGTACGGTTGCGAAGCCATTGTGGGGAGGGCTAGGGCGGTAGGGCCAGGATTATGTCAGAGCCAGTCCAATCCTTTCGTCCTTGGTCGAGGTCACAGTATGGGCGCGGAAAGGGTATGATGATGCAGGCGTGGTTGAGATTCTACAATAACGCGAGCCTGCAGCAAGCACAATTCGCCGCTTGTCGACGAATGAGATGTGCATCTGGGCTGCCGGTTACCCTGCCATGCCTGCACCTGGACATTACCCCTTAAAGTTTGATCGACATGGCCGGGTAAAGCTCCGCGGTCTTGGTTCCATCTGGCCTCGCATTGATCGGGCTTGGCGACGCGTAAGTTGCCGCTCAACGTGATAGGTCCGCCTCAGTGCTGCTGCTGCAGGCCCTCGGACATGACCACATCAGCCTCGTACGAGGCCGGAATGGCTCACGACACATTCCCGACGTCGCGTGCATGCGTAGAACAGTGCGCGTCCTGATTGCGACTCGAGAACGAGATCGGGGGCCAACGCTGCAGTCGTCTGTGGCATGCATGTCGCGCGCCACGATCAATCTCCACTGGACAGCAACGACCGGATACTCGATTCATTGTACCTCTTTACAGCGACCGCTGTCCATGTTGGTGCATGCCAAGCTCAGCTGAAGGGGGTTGTCTCGATAGATACCGTACTATCTCCCCAGAAGCCTTTGTGGCTGGCTGGCTACATGTAGAGACTATTTTTGAAGTCTGCAGCTGGACCACAAGCATCGCAAGGCTGACAGAGAAGGGGCACTGTCCATATCCGGCCAGCCTTCGATGGGAGGTTTCGGGAGCTGACCAGTAGGCCTTCTGTGCGGCTCTCTCTCTACCGCTGCACACGACGACCTCGCTGATCTCGTGATCCCGAAGAGTGCACGCTCGGCCGGCACGGCGTGTCCATGATCCGCCGGTGTTGATTTCCGCAGGAGACGAGCCCTGGCAACTGGCTGCCCAAGACTTCTCCTGAGTGTGCTTTGGAATACACTCATCGGCAACGTATGCCAATGCGGGACTGGGCAGTGCGAGCCTCCGCGTCTGCTCGATGAATGTGCTCGAGCTGTCGCACGGAGCAGGCCTCTTCGTCGCCGCCGTTAGCGACTGCGGATGAGAGGCAGAATGCCCTTCTACCTCGCAGCAGTACCCTCCTCAGATCTTCGTAAACCGCAGGTACGGCTTCACCTCCCGCACATTATCCTCGCCAAACTTCTTCTTCGCATCCGCCGTGCTCACGGCGGGAGGCACGATGACATCCTCCCCAACACTCCAGTCAATCGGCGTCGTCACGCCCTTGTTGTCCGCCGTTTGCAGCGCGTCAATCACCCGTAGCACCTCCCGCGTATTGCGCCCCGTGCTCGCGGGATACATCATCGTCAGCCGGATCTTCTTCGCCGGGTCGATGATGAAGACAGAGCGGATCGTGAAGGCGATGCCGCCCGTGCGGGCCAGGTTCTCGAGGTCGGGGGTGGAGATCATGTCGTAGAGCCAGGCGACGTCGCGGGTCGCGTCCGCGATGATGGGGAATTGGACGGTCGTGTTGGCTACCTCGTTGATGTCGTCGATCCATTTGCCATGGCTGCCGAGGTCGTTGGCGCTCTGGGGGCGCATCAGTAGACGTCCTCCATGCAAACCAAATGTGGTGTAGCCTCACCAGCCCAATCATCTTCACGCCCCTCTGCTCAAACTCATCCTTCAGCTTCGCGAATGCGCCGAGCTCCGTCGTGCATACTGGCGTGAAGTCTGCCGGATGCGAGAACAGGATACCCCAGCTGTTGCCCAGCCACTGGTGGAAGTCAATGTCGCCAGTGGTCGTCTTGGCCTGGAAGTTGGGTGCTTCGGAGCCTATGCGCAGCCGTGGCTGCTCTCCCCGGGGTGTTGCGAGGTATCGGCGGAAGACGGGCGAGGCTTGTCGCGCTGTGAACGAGGCATGGGTGGTGGAGAGGCGGATAAGCGATGAGCGAAAAGCGGTGCGTGTGAGTGAGGCTGCCATGGTATGCGTGAATTGGGTGGTGTGGGAATGAGGGGATATATCGATGTTGCTGGTCGGCCTCTACAGTAGATCCAATGTATCGAAATTCTGCTAGCTCATGGCGTCATTCTATAGGCGACAGGGTCACTCTCTCTGAGTTCTGTCGTACCACAGCGATAGAATACATACGTCTCACGAAAGCTTCATCGTGCTCGCCACGTACAGGGGGTGGTTCCGGGAAAGTAAGGCACGACAAGCTACGAAATCGAAATGAGGTACATGGACGCACGAGCAGACCTCCTCAGCCCCAGATGCCCAACACTATTGGATGGCCGCCTGACGGCCCACCTTAACAGCGAAACACCCATGCCTGGCGTAATGGAGATGCAAGTACTCGACAGCATCACTTGAGAGCATGTCCTCGCACGTCCGCAGGGTTTCCACTCCCTGCGCCAGCTCCGCCCTGATCATCATGTGCTCTTTGTTGAAGCCCCGTATCGACAACAGCCTGATTTGTTGTTGGGCGGGCATCTCCCGGAGGTCGAGATCGCGAACGTCGGTGCAGTCGCGCGCGTGAACGAAGATGGGCGACCTGGAATGGTATGGACTGTCTTTGTCTCCAAGGAATGGGTCGTAGGATATGAGGATGACCTCTTCTCCCAGGACGGTATCGTGGAGACACCGGCGACAGGGAGCTTCCTGCGTGGGTGTCATTCGGCGTGCAGTCGAGGCGGCTAGGGAACCGTCTTCCAGCGGTGCTGGGAGTGCCTGCCATCTCATCCAGCTTGGGAGGGTAAAATCTTGATTCGCCATGGCGCTGTCAGGCCTGTCAGCTTTGTCCTTGCGGTCTTCGAGTATCAAAGAGGTATACGACTTACTGCGACTGAGTTTGTTTGCTCGACGCTGGATGATCACAAGGCAAAGAGTCGCCAGTAGGGATGTCAAGCGGTGCTGTGGAGTATGAGCGGAGGAACTGAGTCGGCTTGGCCTACTTCTATATGTTTGATACCGTGCATGGACCGCCAAAGCACAGCCTGCAGACTGGCAGAATCCAGGAGCCGCGGAGTTCTCGAGCACCAAATTCTTGCTGTGTGCGATCGATGAAGTTGCTGCGCAATTGGACCGACCGGAGTCGATGCACGAGTATGGCAGCAAGCGGTGGGCTTCTATGGACGTACACCCGGGCTTGACAGATTGATGTCGTTACTGCAAGGTGCTCGTTCAGAGCTTGACTGTTCTTGCTGTTGATGAGCCCAATCACAGCGCATCCGCCTCATGTCACACAAAGATTGCCTTGATCATGCGCAACGCTCGTGCCAGCCACAGGCGTCCGTGATCCGACTCGCAACATCGACAGCAATTTACGTACCACGCGGATCGGTGAATTCGGCAGTATGCATTGATGCAGAAGAGGTGGTTGTGTTCCGACCCAAAGTAGGACCCACACATTGCTGAGGAAATATGCGACGTGGACGGTTCTGCAGCAGTGTCAATGTCCATACCTCTGTGGACTGTCGGATAGACATGAGCCGATTACCCAGCCTCAATCCGTATAGCTCTCGGCATGGCGGTGACTTCCTCGAGTTGATCTACACTCGGTGTAACCATCAAGCGACTTTGAGATCTGCCGCTCTACTCATTCCATGCTGACTCCGCCAGTCAACCCTTCGAGTCTCGGGCTGACGGGGTAGTGCTGAGAAGGATTCTTCGTCCGACGCTGACTGACACCGTGGCGACTCGCCAGTGCGCTATGTCACGCCGAAGCTGTCTTCTAATGGGCTGCAGCATGGGTCCGTACGCGTAATGAACAGCTTCAAAGTCTCCGCAATACTCGCGGATCCATCTTCAGACGCATAACTGCAACCAGAATGGCAGCGCCAACAGACATCGATCCCGCATAGTACATGGCCGGTCTGTAAGCCGCTGTGCCGCCCTCCTCGCCTTTGTAGGCTTCCAGGATGTATCCCGCGATAGGGCCGCCCATAAGATAGCCTCCTGTCCAGCCGGTCACCACCATTCCAGTGACAATGGGAACCTTGGCCGCACCGAACACACTCCCAACGACTGTGGGCATGACGGCGAAGAACCCACCGCCCGCAACGCCGTTCCAGATTGTGAAGACGATTAGTGGTGCCAGGCTCTCGCTGAACGGCCAGAGAACGAGCATGCTCAGGCCGCTGGCGAGTAGGACCAAGGTGAGGACGTTGAGTGGTCCAAGATGATCGCACAGTAGGCCACAGCCGACTCGACCGAGCGCCGATGAAAAGTTGAACGTCGCAACCGCAGCTGCGCCGATCGCTGGTCTCAACCCTAGCGAATTGCAGTACAATGGTAGGAAAAAGGGCGGAACGAGGAGCGGAAAAGTCGCTACTACGCCAGAGAGGAAGAGCAGACCGAAGCGTGGGTCCTTGAATAGGGACCTATCGAGCGACGGATAGGACAGTCAGCAGTGCGGTAGGTTGTCCCAAATGGCGCCGGAGGGATACACGCATCCTGTACTTACCAGTCCACAAAGGTCGTTCGCTTCGAGGGAGCTCTTTCGCGTATGAGCCAGGCCGCCGGAAGTCCCGTCGCCAACGTCATCAGTCCTGTGATCCGGAGCGTCCACGCTGGTCCAACGGCGTCAAGAAGGCGGTCGGTGAACAACGAGATGGCGGCTCCACCAAGGCCGCCGCCGGCGAACACAAGGCCGTTGGCCAGGCCGCGCTTGCGAAGGAAGTATTGTGAAGGCAGGACCGAGATGGTCATGAAGCACATACTGCGTTCAGTCAATGCCTCTCATTAGTATTGGAGCGGGAGGAGTCTGGCAAACCTTGTGCCTATGCCCATCAACACGCCGACAGTGGCGAACATGGCACCGACATTCTTGGTGGCGGATCCAGCGACAATCTCTCCTACGCCCAGCAGGCTAATGCCCAAGAGGCCCAGCCTCCGCGCCCCAGTGATAGTGATGAGTTTAGCGTTCGCGATTGCGAAGATGGCAATGCATGCTACCGTCAGACTTCCGACGAGGCTGAGCGTCGAGGCTGACCACGCGTTTTCTTCGACAAGGGCGGCCTGTATCACTCCCCAACTGTAGGTTATGCCAATGAACCACCACGCGATGATGGCGCATGCGAGTACGACAACCCATCCGTAGCCTCCATCGGGTACGGCCGCCGCCTGGAAGACAGTGTTGCTAGAGGCAGTCTCTATAAGCGCGCCTGGAGCTTCAACAGCGACGTCGCGCAACTCTTGAGTTGCTAAGTCGCCAGGTCGAGCCAAGTCAATAGTCGTGAATGACATTGCGTGGGCTTGGCGGTGTTTGTGCTGTCCTGAAGACCTTATTGTGACGTAGAGTGAGGATTTGTGACAGTAAGGTAGACCCAGGATTTAGGAGCCGCCTAGTGATCTGTGCATGTAACTCTGCCGGTGCGTGAAGATTAATCGCTGCTGGGGACTGCCGCGAAATGCTTTGCGGTCAGCCCTTGTAGGCATGCCCAACACGGCGTAGCGACTGGGCCGCCGACGTGCAACAACGAGGGCGATGATGCCTCTGCGCCCTACCGTGTGCATGCATCAAGTGCTCGTTCGATTGGTCGTGCGGCCTGTGGCGCAGTTGTTGCTGTCGAAGTCAGGTGGCGTACGGCAGCCGCCGCACCAAGCCTGTTGAGATATGTTGCGATGTTGCAGACACTCGCGCAGTCGAGATCTAGACCATTTTGGAGGGGTGGAACAAGACATACTCTTCAAGCACTGCTACCGATTGATGCAGACATGTACATGTATGCTTGGAAAGAGAGAGACTGCCGTGCACTTCTGGATCTATTGCCGTTCCCGGCTAATCTCGGGCCGAGCCTGCCCGGTTGTCTAGAACAACCTTGAGTCGCAAGCCAATGCTCGAGACGATCAAAGACTACACGCCTGTACGATTCTCGTTCATGTGGACAGTTCTTCCGCCGGCAGTCGGTACAGCTCTTCTTCAATGTTCGCCAATGTCGACTTCTCTGGCTTGCCCGCCTTCAATCCGTACAGATGCTGGAAGTTCATGATCATCGGTCTCCATGCGTCAGGGTCGACCCGGTTCTCATGGCCGCCAAGTCGCAGAGCCGGCACGACGTGAGTGCGCAGTATGCGGACTTCAATCGCGAGCGTGAAACCCTTTGCTTCGCCTGGGAGAGAGCTCATCATCTCGTGCACGCCTGCCAGCTCCGCCTCCATCTGCGCCGGACACTCTTGAATCCGCCGCGGACGAACCAGCTCGGATTCCTGCTGCGTAAGACCGGCCACCTTGAACTTGTCCTTCTCGTAGCGATAGCCGAGGGAGATCTTGATCTCGGGCACAACCTCGGTACCGGTAGTGCGAGCGAGTGCATTCACTGGTGCGACCATATCATCTGATGGGAGGTTCAGGACACACTGTCCAGTACGACGCAGGTTGATGGTCGTCTGGGAATTGCTTTCTAGGCCGAGCATACACCGATTGCCGAGCCAGAATGCCGACGAGATGGGGCCAATGTTCGCGCTCCCGTCTTCGTTGACCGTGGTGACCAGCACCACTGGAGTGCCCCAGTAAAGAATCGCCGGGCTGATGGTGATGTGGGACGACATTGCAGTTGTTGGTGGAGATCGGTGGCAAATGGCGCGGTCCTGATTCCAACGAGCGGTCTGCGGACTCGAAGGAAGGCTGTGAGCGACGACAAAAGGACATTGGCCCAAGGTTGTTCATATAGAAAGGCGGTAGTGCCGAAGTCTGCCATTGGCTACATCTCCAGCAAAGTCCGTGCCGGCTCCGAGAAAGCCAGCAACAACATGAAAGCACAAGAGCTTAGGCCTTGCGCCACAAGCTAGCCAACGTCGGCAACAAGCATGCTTACAAGCTAGCGACTCGAGCACCCACAAGAGAGACCGAGAAAAGCAAAAGCCGAGCATGTGGGCAAGCCTCGTACCAGAGACGTGGAGCCGCATTGTTGTGTCTTCATTGTCGACCAAAACATCTACATACTTGGCCATGCGAGCGAATCCTCGTTTCGGTCTCGATGGCCAATGCTTTCCATCAGGGCCAAATCTAATGAAGTGCTCTGCACTTGAAGCAAGGTCTTCCTCCCCTACACTCCAGCTCATCGAATAGACAAAGACCGGAACAGTGCAGCTCTCGCTTCATCCATACGTCGAGCAACGCACAAGATTGGAGACCCTTACCATCAAGGCCCGAATATCCTTCTGGCCGGGGATGCTGTGGTGATTGAAAACGAGCTGTAGTCGAGCAGCGTAGCTCATGTTGCTCTGTTCCGAGACTAAGAACGTATGTATTCCGTCGCAAGGCCACATGACGAGATCATACTCACTCCGTGATCGACCACGCCATATCCAGCACCTTCCCGCTCGGTCTTTCCAGCGCTTCGACCACCGTATCGATCTGCGGCTGATAAAGCTGGGTGTCATAGCCATCCACCAGATCCAGTAGCTGATGCCGATACATCTCAGGAGGGAACTTTTTACTTAAGACGTCGTGGACCTCCAGCTCGTCGCTACAGAGCTCAAGCTTGCACACCTGCTGATCGTGGAAGGCTATCAAGAGAAGACCGTACGTGGTCTCGATGGTAGTGAAGTGGCACTGAGAGGGCTGCGGCCGTGGGGTGATGGTTGCTGATGCGGGCTCGTCGCACCCGCAGGTCACAAAGTCGTCGAATTTGTCTCTGATCTTGTTGGGCGTCGCGGCCGAGGACGCTGGTGATTGGCTTGTTGTCGTCGTCAACGTCGGTGTGGTCGAAGACTCATCCCGGATCGCTAGGGCATACTCCCGAGGAGTCATCCCCGTTTGTCGTTTGAATTGGCGGTGGAAGTGGTGCTTCGACAAGCCGGCTTCCGAAGACATCGAGTCGAGCCCGGGAAGCGTTGCATCAGGCGGTAGGGCGTGAAGCATTCTGCACACTTTATTGATCTTCTCGACCTCTGGCTGAAAGGCATGACAAAGCTGTGGTTGGCACCGTTTGCACGCTCGATAGCCGTTGGACTCTGCGTGCGTTGCAGTCTCACAGAATTCGACATTGGATCGTCGGGCCAGCCGGGACTTGCAGACGGGCCGGCAGTAGATCTTGGTCGTCCTGACGCAGTAGACAAAGGTGCCGTCGAAGCTGGCATCGCGCGAGACAACGGCGCGCCAACGTGTGGCATCTGCCATTGGGAGGGTTCGGGGTTCGACTTGGCTCGCTCGAAATGTTGCTGTGTATGCAACGTGATCAGCAATGCGAGAGGCAAAGACGCAGGTGTTCTCTGAGGATCATGACTAACCAATGCGCAGTGTGGCACAGTTGCTGTTATTGTAGCCAATCAGAAGGCACCAGATCGGAGCCCGCATGCAACCCCCCCGAGTGCAACTCCACCCCACACGGCAGGCTGAATGCTCCGTATATATTCAACGCGTCTTGTGATATGCACGTCGCATACATGCGAAGCGCGACTACGGGTTGGCAGCATGAAGGCCGACAAACGACGGTGGCCACCACTAGGAACCGCACAGCGGCATATGCGCTCCACTACAGGAACGATCTCATCGCAGCCTCCGTCATCACCAAGTCCCTCTTGTCAATCGCCAGATCCTCCGCAGTCAGAGGTATGACACCATGCTTTGCGAAAGAACGGACTCCGTGGATCTCCCACAGCTGCAGCATCTGCGTGATCGCCGCCCACCCGGGGAACAGGTCGTTGAATGCGGCAGCATCGATCCGGACGTACTGCGTCGGCCGTCCAGTGAGCTTCGCGTAGAGCTCAATGACTTCCCCGAGCGTCGTGCGCTCTGCCTCTGCCATGACGTATCTGGCCGGCAGCGTGAGCTGCGGATGATCCAGAATGGCGCGCACAAAGACGCCGACATTGTGCTGCTGCGAGCCGATGCTCACCAGCTCGGCCTCGGCGGATACAGGAGACAGCCACACGTCCTTGCCGGATGTGGCGTGGAACATCGGCGCCATTGCTGGCGCCCTCACGTTCGACGGATAGTACCCGACCCAGAGAAACGTCGTCTTGCTGGCGAGGTCCTTCAACTCACGAAGAATGTACTCATCGGCCCTGGCTTTGCTTTCGAAGTGAGGGACGCTCATCTTTCCGCTCGAGACTCCCCACGCGGATGGTATGGTCGACCAGATGTAGTGCTGGAGTGAGCCTGTCGCTGCTGCCGCTTGCGCGATGTTCTTCGCTTGCTGGAACTCGGCGTCTTGAGCAGCATCCGGGCCGTGCGTTCGCATCGATGCTGCGAAGTCGGTCACTCCGAAGACAGCATAGGCACCCTGTGGACATGTCAGCTTCGCTCAGGTCATAAGATCTGTGGCCGCATGCCTCGAAGGCGACCTTGAGACTGTCCACGCTATCGAGATCGCCTTGAATCATGGTAACCCCACGTGCTTCAAGCGCACGAGATGCTTCGGGTTCGAGATTGCGAGTGACTCCTTTGACGGCATACTCGTCTCTCAGCAGAAGTGCTTCGACCACGGACCCTCCTTGCTGTCCAGTAGCACCAATCACGACGACGATTTTCTTGTCCGGCATTTTCGAGTGGGGAGACAGTTTGAACGTTCAGTGGAAGATGGCGAGGTCTGACAGAAGCTTGATTCGGATATGAGAGAAACAGAGGAGACACCACGTCAATGATATACCTACCGCGCATCACGGGCTGGTTACCATGGTCTGTGTGATGCCTTCCCGATCCCGGTGAGCCCTATCTGTCATTTGCTTGGTCATGTAGCTGTGGAGATAGTGTCTTGCTGTGTACACGGGCGCCCTGTTGATCGTTGATGCGAAACTGGGAGATTGGCCGCCGTTGATGTAGATGTGACCAGTGAACGAGCCGCAAGTGACAGATGGCAGAGGAAGGCACGATCGACCTAAGAGCCATCTGTGTGCGTCGTCCGCACCACGGAAAGCCAGTACGGCCCTTAGACCTAGGGCAGGACATCCGGTGCCGCTCCAGCCTACGCAGGGCACGCACTCGCCGAGATCTTGCTGAGGTGAAAGCCGCACGAGTGTCTGCGCACTTCATAGGGTCCCCTGCGTCTGTACGGAAGCGGTGTGAACCTGATTGAGGCATCCGTTGGCGCCGGTGCACTTGGAATGCCTCCAGTACAGTACTTTCCCCTATCGCCATGCTTGGAGATGGTGCGTCAATCTCAGAGGGCCTAGACGTGATGTACACGTGCCGAGTGGGCCATACACACGGTCGTGTAAGAGGCAGGTGCCAGATGTGTTGGCCGTTGAATGTGTAGCTGAAGCACTCACCCACTGAGGCGAGGTGGACCACAGCGCCGACGGTGAGGTACAGTACGTGCGGCACCAGCCGCGACAGGTCTCATCAGCGGATGCTCCGCAGTAATTCTGATACGGGCTATTGCTCACAGCACGCCAGCACTAGCGCCGTCAGCCAGTCATAAAGTCCTTCCACGCTTTCGATCTCTGTTCTCTTCCCTCATACTTACCTTGTTGTGAGAAAGCGGCTCACGCATCGCTTTTCTCTGGCAGGACCTCCTGCATTGCACATTGCGGCGAGAATCTGCTAGCAAGCGCCTTCGGGCGTTTGCACGGTGAAATTTTTGATGGTTCGCACACACTTTCATCGGTGCTGGGCTCCTGAGCCTGGCTTTGGAGAAGGCGGTCGAGTGTGGGCACCAAGATGAGACTGCTCACGCCTCGCCTCAATGCACATCCCCCGTCGGTACGAGAAGCCTCGGCCGCATCTCACGCCGCCGTTTCGCCGTCACGGGATCAGTCTGTTGTCGGGCACGTTGCTGATAAAGCTGTACCACCGACGCGCTATCTTGCGCACTACGACAATGATCCACAAGGTGCTGAATGGGACGGTCAGTGAAGACGTGCAGTACGGCAGACTTGCATCAATAGGTAGGCGTGTTAGGCTCGGACGCGACAAATGAAATGAGGAATGCTGCCTCTGTGGCCATATAGGGCCTGACCATAACCCACCCACATCCTGCTAACCACGTCCGCAGAACCACCTTTACCATGCAGCTCTCCATCTTCGCCCTCGCGGCCGTTTGCATCCCCCTCACCACCGCGGCGCCGTCCCTGCTTTCTGGCTGTGGCAAAGGCCACGCCGCCGGCTTCCACGACAGCCAATCCGCGACCGCCACCCTCGTCTCCAACAATAAGACGCGCCGGTACGCCGTGCAGGTCCCGAAGAACTACAAGCCCGCCCACCCATACCCCGTCATCTTCGACTTCCACAGCGCCTCCGACACGCCCAGGGACCAGCGCGACAACTCGGCCTACTTCAACTACACCAACGACTACCTGGTCGTCTACCCGCGCGGGCTCGGCCTCTCCTGGCAGGGCCCGGCCTACGCGACCAAGGGCGTCAACGACCTCCTCTTCACCACGGACCTGCTCGCGCACATCCGCGGCGCCTACTGCGTGGACCAGGCGCGCGTCTACGCCTCCGGCAAGAGCAACGGCGGCGGCTTCGTCGACACGCTCGCGTGCAGCGACGCCGGCGATGGGTTTGCTGCGTTTGCCACGGCCAGCCCGGCGCTGTACACGGACCTCAACATCACGGCGTGCCATGGCAAGAAACGCGCGATCCTCGAGGTACATGGCAACAAGGACACCACGACCCCGTACCACCCGACGGCGCACGCGCGCGGGGGCGCGGTGCCGGATATCGGGAAGTGGGTGAGCTGGTGGGGCCAGCGCGACTGCGGAACGGGTGCCAAGGCCGTGGTCGACACGAAGAACGCCAAGTACAACGTCACGTCCTACAGCTGTGAGGGCCGCAGCGGAGTCGTCCAGCACTATCGCCTGGCCGATGGCGGGCACTGCTGGCCAAGTCCCAAGGGCCTCAATTTTGATGGGCGGGATGGCCACTGCAAAGGGGCGAGGTCGCTGGACTTCACGGCCAAAGTTCTTTGGTTCTTTGGTAACTTCACGCTGCAGAATGCGCCTGTGAGCGGTCTTTCAGCCAGCTACGGGCCGCCAAGCTAGTCAGTTGGGCAGTTGAAAGTGAGGTGTGTTTTCGTAGGTGACGGTGTCGTGGTTTAAGAGTCCAGAGGTTCTCTGATGCAAGGACGATTCAGACGTTGGCGCTTCGATATTTGATGTCAATACTGTTGATCAGGCAAAGGTGTCGCACTGCTGGACTATAATGTGAACGATGATAACGGACCTCGAGTGGCAGGCCGTGTGTCGTGGCTAATCATCCTCTGTACAATCCATCTCCAGCCCATCGGTAAAGCTTCTGGCTCGGCCTGCAATTCAGTAATGCTCGTTGTTCTCGACCGTCGCCACCCACTACGCGAGCGCCTACCCG